>JBBIGC010169613.1:0-15686 GCA_037576955.1 Lepidarchus adonis
TATCTATCTATCTATCTATCTATCTATCTATCTGTCTATCTGTCTGTCTGTCTGTCTGTCTGTCTGTCTGTCTGTCCGTCCGTCCGTCCGTCCGTCCGTCCGTCTGTCTACTGTCATGTGAAAAAGCTAAAACACCATAGGAAAGCCTATGTGTTTTTGTAACATTTTTAGACATATGGATTTTTAATCTCAATTCATCAACACTAGGAAATTCAAATAATACAACTAAACAATTGAACCTTTTTTAGAATTGAACTAACAATTTCAAAATAAAGCATTTAAATATGAAATTACTGTGACATTTTGTGAATATAAGCATATTTTTTCTTAGGGATCAATAGTATTTTCAGATCTGTATGTTTTCTTATCAGATTTCTATATGCCTCTATTTGAGATCTGTCCTGTTTAAAATTAGCTTATAATTATGCAAATCATTATGCAAATGCACTTGATGTAAAAGCCTGTTAGCCCTGGTGTTTGTAGTGCCTGCATGTTAATGCTAAGACACTGTCCAGGCAGTATGTGACATGTCTGGGCTGGAGCGGCGGCTGGAGCGGCGGCTGGAGCGGCGGCTGGAGCGGCGGCTGGAGCGGCGGCTGTGCGGCGGTGGAAATGTGGAAATGTGGATTTCTGCTGGTGCTGCATTAGCTTTGAGACTCCCATAAGCCCTGTGGCTAAAGCTAGCAATGCTGCTGTCAGATTACACTGATTTTCTGTCTCTCCTGGTCCGCACTGGATTACGGGCGAAAGCCCCAGAATGACCTGCGACTGTATTAATGCAGATGTGACATGTGATATTTCCCCCAGAGCAGTCAATCTCTCTCCTGAAGCAGAGGCTCGGTCTGAGCGCTGTAGGACACTTGCACTCCGCCTTGGAGAATAACAAGAAGTAACTGCTAACAGAACCATCTGCAGAGCAGAACTGACTTTAATCTGACAGCAATAACTGTGGAGTGATTTTAATCCAGTATGAATCTGCAATGACTTTTGTTTTTTTTTATTTTGACGGCAATAACTCTGGAATTATTTTAATCCAGTATGAATCTGCAATGACTTTTTCATTTGGAGTCGGACAATGATAACAGTGGAGTGATTTTCATCCAGTATGAATCTGCAATGACTTTTTACTTTTTTAGTCTGACAGCAATAACTTTAATCAAATAACTTTGAATCCAGTATGATTCTACAGTGTGTGTATAGCTTGAACAACCAGAAGTAATAACTGTTGAGTGATTTGAATCCAGTATGATTCTACAGTGTGTGTGTAGCTTGAACATCCAGAAGTAATAACTGTTGAGTAATTTGAATCCAGTATGAATCTGCAGTGTGTGTGTAGTTTGCACAGTCTGACAGTAATAACAATTGAAAGATCTTATTACAGTATGAATCTGCTATGTGTGTAGCTTGCACAGTCTAAAAGTAACGACTGTGGAGTGATTTTAATCCCATATGAATCTGCAGTTTGTGTAGCTTGTACAGTCCTGCGGCAATAACAGTGGTGTGGTGGTAACCCACTTTAAATTTGCAGTGTGTGAGGCTTTTATAGTCTGTGAATAATAACTGTAGTGTTATATATTATGCAGAATGAATCTGCAATGTGTCAAACTAATACTTGTGAATGGATGTAATTCAGTGTTAATCTGACAGTAATAACGGTGGTGTGATCTTAACTCAGTATGAATCTGCAACTGGTGTAACTTCTACAGTCTGACTAATAATCCTCGATGAATCTGCAGTGGTTATAAGTTTTATGTCATGTCAGTAATAACAGAGGTGTGATCTTAACCCAGTATGAATCCATTGTGTGCAGCTTGTACAGTCTAACAGCAATTGATGAGTGAATGATTTTCTGTGACTGAACTTCCCCAATGATTTCCTGTTCCAATCCACCTCATACTAATGTCCAACCAAGGCCTGTTTTGTTACAGAGATGTGAACATCTTTACCCTTACATTCTGTGTGATTGGACATGTCAAATGATCATGCAGTCTGCTCTGCTAAAGCACATCCAGCTCCAGTAGTGGTTAAGATGATGGTGATGAAGATGTGCAGTGTAACGTTAGATCCCTGTGTGACTGATACAGCTTTAGGCCTCAGTGTGAAAGCCTGTTATTCCAAAATGCCTCTAGTTTTGATTGTGGGTGCAGTGCTTATGAAAGATTATTTTTTTATTCTTTACTAGAACATTAATATTTGACCCCTGTTTGAGAGACGGGCTCCTCCTCTTCCCACTATTTCCACAAGCTGGAGAATAACAGTCTTCCATGAAAAGCTTTCTGCCGTCCTGACCCTTTACTTTACAACTGCATTTTATTTTACATCTGTGAAGGAAAGCAGATGTGTAACAGCATTTAAAAAGAAGTCTTACCACACTTTGTGTTCAATGTGTGTTACAATTAAAACAAGTAAACAGGGCAGTGGTGGCCTAGTGGTTAGGACTTTGCCGGTTCAAGTCCCAGCCCGGGCACCACTGAGGAACCCTTGAGCAAGGTACCGTCCCCACTTCACTGCTCCCGGGCGCTGTTCATTGCTGCCCGCTGCTCCACGTGTGCACGTGTGATGGGTTAAATGCAGAGCACAAATTTTGTTGTGGTGACTGTGTGCAGTGTTGTATTCACAATGACAGAAAATCACTTTCACTTATAGTGAATAAAAACATTTTAAATGTAATAAAAATAAATCTATTTTTAATTTCTATTTTTTTGTCTTTTTATACAGAACATTTTTTATTATATTTATAGGAAAAAATCTGATTTTTTAAATTCCTAAAACAAGTTCAATTCTAAATCCAGTATGTGTTTGAAGCGTTTTTATTACACTCTGAAAGTAATGACTGAACATTTTAATCTAGTATGAATCTGCAGTAAATGTAGCTTCTTACTGTGACTAAAAATTCAGGAGTGATTTTAATCCAGTATGAATCTGTGATGTGTGTAGTTTGTAGTAGGATAGTAATAATCATAATTGTTTCTAATCCAGTATGAATCTGCGTGTGTGTAATTTTTACAGTCTGGAAGTAGTAATTGTGGAGCTATTTTAAACCAGTTTGAATCTATGGTCGGAGGTTTTTACAGTCAGACAAAACAAGTGTAATAAAATTCATTTTTAGATTATTATTTTTTTTGTTTAAGTGTTTTGATTCGTGTTTTTCTATGC
Source organism: Lepidarchus adonis (assembly GCA_037576955.1). Taxonomy (NCBI): domain Eukaryota; kingdom Metazoa; phylum Chordata; class Actinopteri; order Characiformes; family Lepidarchidae; genus Lepidarchus; species Lepidarchus adonis. Next base: position 3,157 of record JBBIGC010169613.1, read on the forward strand.
ATTTTTATTTATACATTTTGTTCTATTTGTAGAAATGTGTTTGTTTTTAGCTTTCAAATTCATTTCTAATAATAAAATAATAGATTTACTGAATTTTGACTGTGTTACATCACTCAAAAATGATGGTCAGGGTTTGATTGACAGTGGTGGACAGATCTCACAGTAAACCCTCGATCCAGCTTTTCTCCTCACTAACAGCAGGAGGTTGGAGCAGCAGGCTGGAGCAGCAGGCTGGAGCATGTCTGTGTGCTGCTGAGAGGAGGGGGAAACTGTGAAGGTGCAAACTGAAGCACCTGAATTCATTATTTTTGTTGATAAGGGTCACTTCACATGTCATCTGATTAATTATGCAACATCTATAATATACGTAGAGCTGCACACTATATTATCTGCTAATTATTTTCACAGTACTGGCCTTGCAAAATGGATATGACAGAATGCTGTAAAATGGAAACAAGCCCACATTGGTAATTCCTGACCAGTCTTTAGATGTTCCTGATGTGTTTCTGGGGCTGCATTGACCTTTCAGTGATGTCATTTCTGATCTGAATGACCACAAGTACAAGTTCTTCATTTTTCATAGTCAGAAAGCATCTACTCAACACAAAGGCCTCTGTCAATATTAGTTCCAGGAGTGTCCACCTCCAGTAGACACACAGTGAGAGAATGAAGCAGATCATTAGGAGAACAGAGAAGTAGATCCAGTTCATGGAGGAGCAGCACCGTCTCCATCCTGCTGGTTTGGGATGAACTGGACAGAAAGCTCACTCCCACTCCTCAAGTGTGTGTTGCTTCAGTGCAGTGCAGCGAATTTACCAGACTGAACTGGTTGTGTTCTGTCGAGTGCTTATTTTTTAGGTGTCGTTTTTTATAAGTCTAAAATATTTCCAAACTGCTGCCATTTTAACCATGATCTGCTACACAGCTCACTATTTATACCACCTACATGTCGACTGACGTAAAGCAAAGGATCGGGCTTAGACTCCTTCATGATTGATCCTGATCAGATAAAAATACACTGGTGTCGATGTTTGAGATGGTTTAGGACATCCCTCTGTTCATACTCATTCTGTAGATGTCTTGAACTCAGTCCATGACAACTTCAGGTTGAATTTGACTTGAAGCTCAGACTTCACCTTTGACGTCTGTTTCTATTGTCAGACCAAACATCCTCCATGCGACTGAACTCTCGCTCTGCATCTTTCAACAGCTCAGTGGATTTCATTGTAGTGCTAAGAAAAAAAAACTATTTTCAGTTTTTTGGAATGGTGTCAGATATTTCATTCAGGATGACTAATGTATTTCCCCAACTATAGGACGCTCCACATTAAAGGCCCCATTCTAAAAGCTGCAGAAAATGATCATTTATGTTTAAAACTCTAAGATAAGTCGCCCCATGTTATTAGCTGCAGTGTTACTGAATTTACTGATCTGAAGTAGAAGAATCTAATTTGAATCCTGGAGTCTTTGCAGCTCAATACCAGTGACATTATACTGTAGTTCAGCATAAACTATTCAATTCATACACGTTGGAACTTACTGATATCATGCACCAATGCGAGTCTTACGCTGCAGAATCTAAGCTCCAGGTTGTTGCTTTCGTGAAGCAACGTCTGCAACATCCGAGATGATCCAACGCGTGTTCGACATCAGCGACAGTAAAGCAGCACAGGTCGCATTTGATGACTTTTACAGATCTGATTTGGAAGGATTTGAGGAAAGGTTAGACTAATAATTTTACCATTTCAGTGTTGCTAATTTTATACTGAAGAATTTACATGTCGACGGATGATTGACGCAATGTACTGCAATACCTCCACCCTCCAGTCGTTCAAACGAAATTCAACAATAAACTTTTGTTTCTTTTATTTGTGTTAAATTGAGCTTTTTCCTGCTTGTATTAAACACTAGGATGTAATGTAATGTAGCAAAGGACTGAAAAAGTATAAGAATCCGGAGCCATTTAAGTGACAGAACATCTTTGCTTTGCGTTATTTTTTTATTTTTTAATCACTGCAGTAAACAGTACATTTAAATTCAACTAATCATTTGGGGATGTCGTCTTCTTGTACTCAATTATAGTTAGTGAATGTGTTTTCATGTTTTTAGATTGGACACCCCATTTAGAGACAACCCCAACATCACGTTTGTAAAATCTACTTAGGGGCAGATTTCAATCAGTTTAAGGGGAGGAGGCTGTAAATTGAATTTTGATGATTTATCGACTTTGTATGTGGGTGAAAATAAACTTTCAGTAAACAGTGTACAAAGATATCAGTGCATCTCAGGTCTCATCGGTATCAAAGTCTTCCTTTGGCTTTACTCTGCACTCCCTGTCCCCGAGGAGACGTTTTAAATTCGTCGTTTACCCGTTCTCCTTCCCTCACTTTTCCCTCTCTCCTCCCCTTTCTCTGCTCTCCCTCTTTCTGGCTGTATGTAGGTCATCAGCACTGCGGAGTCTCTCTACAGCAGCGCAGGCTTATTCTCTTCCAAATGAAAGAGAAATCTGGTCCACACTGTGGATTGATGGTGAATGCAGTGAGATTGAGGATAAATGTTTTGATTACATTCTTTAGTTTGAGACTTTTTTTTAGAGAAGCCTTTCTCTTTCCACCCAAAACTTTAATGTATTTATTGATTCATTGATTCACGTTTGTTCCTCATTTCCACATTAATAAGATCATTTACACTGACAGTTATTAGCAGAAACAGATAAACTGAAATACTGAAAGTTGTTGGAGTATAATATTTATATCAGTATAGTAAATCTATGTATAGAAAAGATTTTAATCTCGTTGTAAGTGTTTGGCGGTAGAGAACAGGCACGAGGATGTGCAGTTTAAAGTTCATTCAACAACTGAAAACACTGAGACAAAACTTATTTAAATTTAAATACAATTTGACAAAGTGCACATAACTCTCATGGACAGACTTAGACATGAGGACACAACACAAATAATTAGACATACATTAGACATACAGGGAATGAATCAGAGATCAGACCAACAAAGAATGAAACACAATGACTTAAACACACAGGGCATGAAATAGAACACCTTAACTTAGGAGGAGACATGAAACAAAAGACAGATGCAGACACTGACAAAGGGCAAAGCTAAGGTCCAGTTAAGCCATAAACAAACACTAGATTAGACATGGCACTGGGAACATGACACTAGTAAATTTGTGTGTATTACTTTTTAAATGTGTTTAATGTTAATGGCTGAATATTATTGACAATTTTTCCATATACTGTACCATATTTCCCCAACAATAGGCCGCAGCTTTTACATTGATTTTATAAACCTGGTGTTGGGTGTTTCTTGCTTAAATGGGGTGTCCAATCTAAAAACATGAAAATACATTCACTAAAAATACAGTATAATTCAGTGGACATTCCCAAATGATACGTTGAATTTAAATGTGTTGTTTACTGCAGCAATGAACAGTTCAAAAAGCAACGCGAAGTAAAGATCAGATCAGTGTTGATGTTCTCACTTAATCGCTGCTGCTGCATTCAGCCTCTTAAACTTTTTCAGCCCTTTGCTACATCACATTACATCCTAGTGTAGAATACAAACTGGAAAAAGCTCCATTTAACACAAATATAAATAACAAAAGTTTATTGTTGGCTGGAAAAGATGCGTTTTTAATTTTTGTTTGAAAGACTGAAGAGTGGAAGTTACTGCAGTACAGAGCTGTCAATCATCCGTCTACATGTTAATTCTTCAGTATAAAATTAGCAACACTGAAATGATAAAATTATTAGGCTTAGTTTTCTTTAGATCATTGATCATCAGATCTGTAAACGTCATCAAATGCGAACTGTGCATCTTTGCTGTCACTGATAATGTTGGACAAGCGGTCGTCTCAGATTTTGCAGACATTACTTTGTGAAAGCAACATCCTGGAGCTTAAATTCTGCAGCATAGTCCTTGCGTTTGGCATGATATCGGTAAGTTCCAAATATTATCAATGTAATAGTTTATGCTGAACTACAGTATAATGTCACTGGTATTGAGCTGCAAAGACTCCAGGGGTCAAATTAGATTCTTCTACTTCAGATCAGTAAATTCAGTAACACTGCAGCTAATAACATGGGCAGACTTATCTTAGAGTTTTAAACATAAACGATCATTTTCTGCAGCTTATAGAATGGGGCCTATAATGTGGGGCAGCCTATTGTAAGGGAAATATGGTAGTTATTTGTTTTATTGTTGTTGTATTGTTTTCATTTTTTTCTAGGTTTCTCCCATACTGTAGTGTTGTAGTTCCTCGCTACTTTCCTTTTTTAATGATTTTGCTGTTTTGTAACCTTTAATACCACCCCTCCCTCCACCACCACCAGGCATCACTTGGAAGCAACACGTAAAAAAAAAAAGTACAGTGTAAAACTGAAAGTGAAAGTAGATCACATAAAACGCTCAGAAAAAGGCATAAAAGAGCCTCGGGTGCTTGAATGTCTCCCTCTGGTGGACTGACAGGGGAATCGCCCTATGGCATTACACACATTGGTGCAAGTTTCGACTTTCGTAAGTTGAGGACCACCTGCATTTTAAAGTGTACTGTAGCTTGTCTATGGGTGACATATTTCTGCTTAACTAGATGAAGTGACATCAGACTGTGGTATTTGCAGATGTGACAGTTATGACATCACAAAAACAAAGATTTTTTTTTTACAGATTAGCTTCAATATATGGATTGGAGAGTAAATAGTATGTGCCAGCTTCCATACCAGTGTAATGTTCCCTCTGCCTATTGTCTTATGTGCCATGTTTGTTAACCTAAGCACATGCTGTTTTTTTTAACATCTAAGCCTTAACTTTCCCTCTTTGCCATTGTCTGCACCTGTCCCTCGTTCATCGTCTTTACATCTAAGCCCCACTTTAACCTTGCTTCTTGCCATTTGCTATCACCTGTCCTTTGTTTCTTGCTTTTACATCTAAGCCTTGTCTTAAGCTTGCCTCTTTGCCGTTGTCTGCACTTGTCTCTTGTTTCTTGTCCATGCCCTCATTCCTGTATTCCTGTTGTGGATTAATTGTACTTATACTTGTGTTATAGTCTATACCTAAGATATATTGAGCAACATTAATCTCCAGCACTCCCACGGAACCCAAAAAGTGAAATTTACTGTTATTTAAAGAATTTGCTTTCCCAGTAAATGGGCATTACAATGATATGTAGTAGTAACCTGTAATCACAACACTGCTATTTTGTCTGTATCCTACCATTTGAAGCCAGAAGGGAATTGTTAGTACCACCCAGCTGATATAATTGAGTTCTTACTCACCTTCAGTCGTGGTTTCAGGGGACAGTTTCCTCTAACAGGTACACTCTTGATTAGCGATGCAAAACAGCCTGCTTTCTAGAATGGCATGAATGACACTGATTGTTTTTTTTTGTAAAACCAACTGTAATTATAATCAGGTTTTATGCCTATTACCATCACAGTGTGGCTCTCAATCAAAAGAATTTAGTCTTGAAAGAAAGTGGAGGATTGCAATCAGGTTGTTAGAAGCACTAATCAAACTGGCTGTGCCACTTTACCTTGCCACTGGAGAAGGAAAACAGAAATACTGTAATTATAAAGGCACCGGCAAGCCCAGAGGACCCCAGATATGTCCCTGCCGTAATCCACAGATGCCTTGGGACTTACGTTGGCCTACAAAAGCTTCTGAAGTTTGCTCATTTAAAGGAAGAGTGAGAAACCAGGAGAGGAAAGCACCTGGAGTTTAACGTCAAAAGCAGTCGTGTTTCCAGGGGAGAAAAATGCATTGTGTCCTTTGTATGTGCCTGCAGGGAAGCAGATTAGCCAGAGAATAAGATGCTGCCAGCTGCAGCTGCTGTGTTTATAATGTATTTTTCTATTCAAAATAGACATGGGTAATCCAAAAGAGATGGGGCTGTCAATGTAGCAGTGGCAGCTGTACCGGCTGGCAGGTCAATGCATTTAAACAAATGACACTAAAAGCCTATTAAAGCAGTGGTCCCACATAACCTGCTGGGCTTTAAAGAGGCAATTCAGTGCTGAAACTGTGCCACAGTTCTTCCCTGATGGAAGGATTTGGCCTCTGTGACTTGGTTTCCCGCCATCAGACTTTGAGTTTCCCTGCACTTTGGTCATTTGTGTCCCATGTACACATCCTAGCGTGTGCACTGTTGGCTTAAAATCAGAAGGGGCCATCCAGATGAGATCCTGCCAACTGCTTTACATAGTGTTACTAAATTGCTGGTTCTTACTTCAACTAAGAAGAACATACCAGAAGTGTTTCATCTACACTGCCTATGAATTATAGAATTCTCATGACATACAGGCCAGAGGGGGGTACTTTAAATGCCTAATTCATTAGAATGAACTCATTTAGACATTATATTTAAGATTCAATAAATGTTTATTGTCAGCTCTTTCTTACAGTAGGGTCTATGGTACAACATAGTGCAGAACAAATATCACGATGCCTTGACAGTATACATACTGCAATATGACACAATTTACACAAAAACACAGTGTTTGCAGTGACTGCAGGTGGTGTGAAATGGACAGTGACTAATGTAAAATATTACATTTGATGACATGTAAAGTCATTTTTTAATTAAAGGCAGTAAACTGTACACCAGGGGGCCCACAATTTTTTGTCTTCAAAATAATCTACTAGCAATAAAAATGCAAAAAAAGTTAAACTATATATATATATACATTGTTTTCTTTATTTTCATGACCATTTACATTAGATTCTCACTGAAGGCATCAAAACTATGAATGAACACATGTGGAGATATGCACTACAAAAAAGGGTGAAATAACTGAAAAAATGTTTTATATTCTAGTTTCAAATAGCCCTTAAATAGCAGCTATTTGACCATGAAGGCCTGATTCGCGCAGTCTCCTCTTAACAGTTGTTCTAGAGATGAGTCTGCTGCTAGAACTCTGTGTGGCTTTTATCTGGTCTCTGATCTGAGCTGCTGATAACCTGTGATTTCTCAGGCTGGTGACTCGGATGAACTTGTCTTCAGAAGCAGAGGTTGCTCTTCCTTTCCTGGGTCGGTCCTCATGTGTGCCAGTTTCGTTGTAGAGCTTGATAGTTTTTGCGACTCCACTTGGGGACATTTCTTAAAGTAATGATGGCCACTCGTTTTTCTTTAGTTAGCTGATTGGTTTTTGCCATAATATGAATTTTAATAGTTGTCCAATAAGGCTGTCAACTGGTTAGTAACCTGACCTCTGCACAACACAACTGATGGTCCCAACCCCATTGATAAATCAAGAAATCCCACTAATTAACCCTGATAAGGCTTCACACCTGTGAAGTGAAAACCATTTCAGGTGATGACCTCTTGAAGCTCATTGAGAGAATGCCAAGAGTGCGCAAAGCAGTAATCAGAGCAAAGGGTGGCCATTTTGAAAAAACTAGAATTTAAAACATGTTTACAGTTATCTCACCTTTTTTTGTTAAGTACATAACTGTTTATAATAATTATTCCAAATTTTGGAATCTGACCGATTTAGTCATTTCCAGTTTCCAATTACACTTGCTAGAACTCTCCGATTACAAAAGTATTTCTCATAAAGCTCCACTGCGTCTTTTCAAATTGCTCATAACAGGACGTCATTGGACAGCGTAGTGGATCTAACAGTATAGTTATTACAGCAGATTCCCATGCTGGCAGGCATCACACTGAGTGATGGGCGAGAGGGAGGGCCATCCTACTCACCCGAAGAGAGTGAGGCAACTGATCTCTCTTGTAAATATAACAGTACAACCAGGGCCTGGGGGTGACGTGTGTCATCCAGTGTGAATAAAATATAATATCATTTATTTATTATCCCACGAATGGGAAATGTTGGTGTTACAGGGCTCTTACACATACAAAAAGGAACAAAAGTAAAAATCTGAATAATCTTATATACATAAACAACCAAGAAATCTTACAAACAGAAGTTTTTACAAAATATGTATAAGTTTACAGAGATATGTATAAGTATGAGGAGATGTGTAAGATGCAGATGAGATAAGAAGCAGAGTGTAGATGGATATATATATATATATACTGTATATTCTTTTTCCAAACTACTTATCCATTTAATATCATGAGGAAGCTGGAGCCAATCCCAGCTGACTATGGGCCCACTGATCACAGGGCAACACAGAGCCTGGCAACCATTCACACACCTTTGGATAGTTTGGAGCAGCCAATGTGAACCCAGGACCTTCTTGCTGCACAGCAACAGTGCTAACCACCGTACCACCGCACTCACCTGCTTTATAACAAAGTTCTCAATCAACTATGTGGTATTTTATCAGATGTAACTGTGATTAGATTTACCAAAGACATTTGGAGTTCTGATGTTTGCCCACTGTGCATTGGATATACCCCCATTTAGTTTAAGACATGAAGCTCATTTGTCTGATCTCAGACAGTATAGTGTAGAAAACAGGCAGTGGAGGACAAGCTGGCACTTGGGAAATATACAAGAAACAGGTTCACATCATTTTGAGGGATAATGTAAGATTTCTCTTGTCAGTTCTGGCACGTATACAATGGAATTTAATAACTTAAATGTACCTGAAGAGGGCGCTGTGATACTGTTATCTAAGATTATAAAATTATCGGATCAGATACTCAATAATAAATGACTCAGATAGGACTTGAAGACAATGATAGGGATATCCCTGGTTAGTAACATTACTGCTCAAACACTAAAGCGCAAACACCAAAAAACTTCATAAACAAGATATGTCACACGACACCATCAGTACTGGGTGGGTGAAGGTGTGTTTGGGTTTGGGAACCATTGATCAAAAGCTTTCCCAGAAAATTGCAGGGCGTTAATGCAGCCAAGGGGGCGGGGCAGTGGTGAACTCCACCTATTCATACCCTCGAGTACTGAAGGAGTAGGTGTCTACTTACTTAAGGACAACTAGTGAGTGAATGATGGCGGTTAGTTTTTCAGAGGCGTGTGTGTAGAGCAGGTGCTTCATTGCAGCACATGGTCCATCCTCAGGGGCTCTGAATAATTAGAATAATCAGATGTTATCTTTTTTATTACGCTCTAAAATGCTCTGTTTACTCTAATGAACTGAGGAAAAACAAGTCCTGTTGACTCGTTTTTCAGTTTTTCAATTAATCAGTTCTGCAAAAATGAGCTACAGCAACAAAACAAGAGCAAATGACACGCAGGACATGCTCTTAATGAACTCCGCTCATGTTTATTTGGGGTTTTCATGGAAGAGAGCAGTAAAATGACTATAATGTAGCCACATGTGATGCATGATTTAAAAAGCTCGGTGCTGTGCCCACTGTGACCAGAGTGAGGCTAAAAAACAATATAAATTCTTTATTCAAAAAATTCCACAAATATTTTTACAGTAAATCCAATCCTTAAACAATGCAACTTAAAATACACAAAACACTCTGCTTTATTATTATTATTATTATTATTATTATTATTATTATTATTGTTGTTGTTGTTGTTGTTGATGATGATGATGATGATGATGATGATGATGATGATGATGATGATGATGATGATGATGATGATGATAATTATTTATTTCCAACCCAAGTCAGGGTTTACCCTGGACAGGAAATAATATTATCAATGATTATTTTCACCCTTGCCACCAACTTGCTGCCCTCTGGTAGACATTAAAGATGCATCAAATCCACATTTAAGACCAGCTTCATTCCCAGAGCCATATACTGCAAAAGCACTAAATACATTAGTACATTAGAACATTACTAATGTATCTCTATTTGCATTATATTATGTGCAATATTTCACAGACACTTCATAAATAATGTTGATACCCATTGACTGTGTTGTTTAGTTCTGTAAAATTTCACTGTACTTGCATTACAATGACAATAATCCTGATTCTGATTCTGATTCTGACAGGAGGCCAAACCATCACAGGACAACACAGAGACAAACAACCATTCATTTTACATTTTCATTTACAGGTATTCATTTGACTGACACGTTTCTCCAAAGCAAATTCCAGTTACAGGGACAATCAAGTAGTTCATTTGCGCAGGAAAACACTGGACAGAGCTACAAAGAAGTTCAACACATTCCTCTCAGTCATTAAATACAGACAACGCGAGCTACAACATGAACTATAAGTGGTACTTATAAAAAGGAAATGGTACTATAAGTGGTTACTATCTGGAAGTGCTAGGAAGAGTCAAGAACATTCCTCATCAATCAGTGCTATGAAAAATGTGCAATACCAAAAATACATAAGGCTTGTGCTACAACATGAACTATAAGTGGAAAATGACTTGCTGGGGACATTCTCTGGGCACTCTTTTCACACACACCGATGGGCAATTTAAAATAGCTAGTCAACCTAAAGTACAAGCTTTGGCAGGAAACTGGAGAACCTGGAGGAAACACACAGAAACAGCTTATACACTTCTCACAAGACATACAGCCCCGTGATTGGTGAAGATACGATGCAAGTTCAGGAGGTGGGCTTCGTTATCGCACATCGCTAATGTGATTGGCTCTTACCTTTTCCAGCTGGTTTGTTTTGTGAAGATGAACATCCAGCTCTTTATGAAGGTGGAACAGACTTGTAGCTGTGGTTTAGGACCCAGTATGTCATCATAAAGTTATAAACATGAACTAATCATCAAGCCTACAGGAAGCTTTTTCACTTGACTTGAAGGAATCTTGTTCTTGCCTGTGCTGGTGGTATTGGGCGACATTTCTTGTTTATAATATTTTTGCAAGTTAACCTATTTACGTAACTGCTTTAGTGTCTGAGCAGTAATTTAGTAATGGAAACGTTTACTGTGCACTGTACAAACCGTGTAAACTAATCACACTGAGCAGCACAGCAGCCACACTTGACCCTTTAAACCATTAATATGGTTAATCTGTAATACCATTAACCTCTTATATTCATGGATGCTGTTTCCCAGGGTTCTTGAGTATTTCAGCCCTTGTTTTTGGCTTTGTCCTGGTGCTGGTCCTGATTTAAGTTATTGTGTATTTATGTTAATATATCCTCTGTGTTTTTGTTGTCTAATAATCTTTTTAAATGGCCTCACACTTACTTACTACCAACAAAGTCAAATTGGGTTGTGGACTTGCTGGAAGAGCCAATAATTTGTATAATTAAGTATAAACTTGAGTATGTGTTTCACAAGCTGTATGAATATTTCACATTTTCATGATTACTTGCATCTCATTCAGTCTTAAAAACAAGAGTCTCTGAGCGAGACTCCTAATGCTGCATTCAGCTGCATGTGACATTTGATTAAACTCGTCACTTGGGATGAGAGCTTCTGTCAAATAGCTGTACATGAAAATTAAATTCAGATCAGCCTGGGATTTCAGTTCCATCGCAGATCATTTTTATTTCATTGCTGGTATATATATGAAGTAAGTGAGTGTCCTGCAATACACTGTCTGCACAGTCAAATCTAAAGAATGGAATTAAATAAAATATTTCCAGCAGGTAGTGGAGCTTTGTAAGTAGATTTTTTTCAGTGTAATGTACTGAAAATTTGCATCAGATACAGTTTGTTCTTTTAAAAGTAATTGCATTACAAAGTTTTGATTATTTCAGTTAAAAAGTCATAAGTTACTAGGAATGGCAGACTAAAAATGGATCAAAGTTGCTCTACAGAAGGTGGTCTGGCTGCCAAGTTGTGCAGAACATTAAACATGGGACTGGGCCACTGCACTGAATGCACTGCATAATGAAAAGGATTCACCTTTACCTTTCACCTTCAGCTGAAATGAGCAAAATATTCAAGAACAAGCATGTGGGAACAATGTCAGAGATTTCACAGCCTGACTCTTGATTGGAAACCCTGCAGATTTTTGGGGGGAGGGGTGGAAGGGGAGGGGTTTTGACAGTAAAACAGTGGAAGCTGGAGATAAAGCTGTAAGCAGCTCTGTAAGCTACAATCTTATGGACCTTATATGCAGAAATTCAAGATGAGACTGGTGAGAACCAGTGAGTTTCTTTAACAAGAATAACCCAGCAGCCCTTTTTGGCTAATTGATGCTGCTGTGGAGGTAATATTTCCATGCTAAACAGAAGTGGTGAGCAAGATGCCCATTTAAATGTTAGTAATTGAGGTTCTTAATGCAGGAACCCACTGACTCCTGCTGAAGAGAGCTCATATACACAGCCCTTAGGTTCCTTTACTCCATTAACAGTCACCATGGCTCATCTGTAGTCTTGGAACTGCTGCCCTCCTCGTCTCCTACGACCAGAGCATCCATCATTGGGGCCTCCTGCTCATCTATCTTAGACTAGTTCAGATACCATGGACCAGCTCCCTGTACTTTATGCTGGATCTGTTACTCCAGGCTATAGGCTTCTAGCCACTGCTTGTTATTTTTCTGTGGTGTTGATCAGAGGAGGATGGGTTCCCCTACTGAGCCTTGATTTCTCTCAAGGTTTAATGGTATGAGCTGTATGAAATGAACAGGTGTGTGTGTGTGTGTGTGTGTGTGTGTGTGTGTGTGTGTGTGTGTGTGTGTGTGTGTGTGTGTGCGTGTGTGCGTG
>JBBIGC010169622.1:0-15686 GCA_037576955.1 Lepidarchus adonis
GATGCAAACTGCATTTCGTTGCCTTGTACCTGTGACATGTGCAATGACAATAAAGTTGAATTTCATTTCATTTCAATGTTATTTAAAGAGAAGGTGAGCACATACAAAGCACATATATTGTACATTCAAAAGAAACTTGCTTTAGAACTATGTGGAGGTTCTTAAAAACTTAAAACTATTTCTTTGGATAAATATAAAATCTGCCCACTAGAACATAATGTCTTAAAGGTTCTTTCACTGAAGAATGATTAGCTGACTGCAGAATTAAAGCAGTGAATTGGCAGGGAAATGTAGGCAGCTTTTAAACAGAACTACAACAAAAATACACACGCAGTGAACAGAGGTATGTGGTATGATTTTTAAAAAATGTACAAATTTACTTGGTCTAACTGTTATAATAAAAAATATTAGACTATAACTTGCAAAAGTTCTCATCAATTTCTTAAATTCTTAAGTTGTGCTGGCATTTAAAAAAACATATTTTATACATTTGCATGTATATGGTTTATTCATCAAAAACAGCTGTAATTTGTTCTTACATTACCGTTCCCTAACCTCTCTTTACCCATTAAAGGCTCTTGTTTGGCAGAGCTTGACTGCTGCAAGCCTAACAGACAGTTGTATTTAAATGGGTTGATGTTATGTGACATCACAAATACAGCGAGTAAATAAAGTACTGAACACGTCATATATTTTTAAAGGTTTTACTGACATGAAATTCTCAACAGATGTCGGTAACAACCATCCAACCCATGCATGCAGAAATTAAACCATAGACGTCCATACAATAAGTTATGTTTAATAAAATGGAATGGTACAGGGAAAAAATATTGAAGACATTTACTGAAATTTAGTTATTTCTTCAACGCTGTGTTGCCCAGGTGTGATTGTGGCTCATTCTTCTGAAACTAGTTGAGAGTTTGCTTGGTGTGTGTTTGGAATCATTATGTTGCTTAAACATTGTTTTATCTACAGATTTTTATCAATGTCTCTGTACAATTTTCCATTCCTCCTTCCTTTAATTATATGTAGCATGTCAGTCCCGTATGCTGTGTTGTTGGGGTGATATACAGTGACCTTTGTCCTCCAAACACAATGTGTATTACAGCATCCAAAGAGTTCAGTTTTGGAATCCTCTGACCATTTTGTGTGGTGAGTGTGCATGCAGGCCATGGATTATGCATGAAGTGCATTACTTATTGTTTTCTTTGAAACAGTTAATTCCATCTGCTAATTCCAGGTCTTTCTGAAGATTCCACAAGTGCTCCTTGACTCTTGGAAAACTTTTCTGATCATTCTTTTCACTTGTCTGTCTGAAATCTTTTGGGAGAACCTGGACATGGTCGGTTTATGGAGAAATGATGTTCTTTCTACTTCTGGATTAAAGCCCCAGCAGTGCTCACTGTAACCTTCAGTAGTTTAAAGATTCTTCTGGAACCAATGATATCATTATGTTTTGCAAGAATAAGGTTGTGAAGGTTTTGAGAGAGCTCATTGGTTTTACATCATGAGATATTTCTTGGTAATGAGATGCCTTTTTATAGCATCAGTTAGGACTGAAGCGGTTGATATTAATTTGCAGTGTCAGGATTGATTTCTAATTACTGATAGATTCCAGCCTTTTTACACCTAATTTTCTTTACGTTTTCAAGACTTTTCCCTGTGTCATTCTATTCAATTACACATAACCTAATGTATGGACATCTATAGTGGATAGGTGTTACTGACGTCTGGTGAAAATTTAATGTCAATAGCACCTTTAGAAACATATTTACTTAAATTGGTGACGTGTTCAACACTTATTTTACTCGCTGTACCTTCTGTGCATGTCCAGAGCTTATGGACTGGAGAGTAAAGTTTAAAATGTATGAAGCCTTTTGATTTAATTTTTATCTACATATTTTCTGTTATATGGGTGGGCTGTTGAATGACAACTATTGGAATCCATAGTCCTGTTCTGGCCAATGAAGTAAGGCCATGTGCCAAAACACATCTTTTCTGAAAGTTGAGTAAATACCAGTGCTGCTCAATTCCCATAGGTCTGATCATTTTAGGATGAGGGAAGGAGTGTATACAATAATCCAAATTGTGACAATCTATTTAAGAGAATAGGCGCTCTATTTGTTCATTCGTTTTTCAAACTGCTTATCCATTCCGGGTCGCTGGGAAACTACAGCCGATCCCAGCTGAGTATAGGTTCACCCTGGACAAAAGACCAACCCATCACGGGTAATGTGGAGCAGCCAGCCAAGCTAAAGCACAAGCCTTTGGACAGTGGGAGGAAACCAGAGAACCCAAAGGTAACCCTTACAAACCCAGGGAACGAACCCAGGACCTTATTGCGGTGAGACAACAGTGTTAACCAGTGCACTGCCACCTGCCACTAAGCTTTCTATTAATTCTGATATGATTATAGTTCTACAGAGGTGAAGCAGTGCATGAGATGACAATTCAAAATAGTGACATAGTGCAGAAGTAGATCTTGCCATCTGTGAATGTAGCATTTTAACCCCCCCCCACTCACTTCAAGTAATACATAATACCCCTCCAGCCTCACACCTCTACACAAATAAATATATAATACTGAACACAGCCATCATATTTCTTCATTTTGTTCAAAATATTGTGAGAATATTGAATTTTAAACCCAGTATCGTGTTTCGAATCATGACCTCAGTGTATCGCTACACCCGTAGAGGAGAGAAGCTTGGTTATTACTTTAAATGTATGATCACATGAATTAATGAGCCATAATATTAACACCAGTGCCAGAACATTGGCTATCTAGTTATTTAAATAATAAAAGAAAAAACATTTTACTCCTATTTTACTGCCTATCCAGGGACTTAGGTCTGCAGCTAATAGGCAGCAAGTGAACGGTCAGTTCTTAAAGCTGATAGGCTGGAAGCATAACAACCTAAGGGCCTTATTGTGCTGGCTAGAGCATCTCCAGAACAGCAGCCGGTCTTGTGAAGTCTTCCAGGTGTGCACAGCCAAAAGTGGTCCAAGGAACTAACTGGTGACCGGGCACCCAAGACTCATTGATGCATGTGGGGAACTCTGTTGCTTAAAACGCTAACGCTGCTCTGATAGAAAGAGGTCAGAACACACAGTGCACCACAGTCTCAGCAGCATGAGGGGGAGCTGCTCAATATTAGGCAGGTGGTGTTAATGTTATGGCTGATTGTTGCATATAACGCTCTGAAACAGAACTAGGTGCATTAGAGCTGGAAAATCACGACACCTACTTCAGTGACGAAGGACTTCCTGCCATCATAATCATACTCCCAGCCATTCCCGCAGGTAGTGACGGGCAGTGCAGCACGCTGGGCCTTAGTGAGGTCAGTGCCCAGGCCATCACAGGTGCGATCTGTGATGTTCCAGTCCATGTCATATCTCTGGCACTGGCTGGGCACCACACCAGCAGAGCTGTTGACTGAAGGCATGAGGAAACCGTGTGAATCCTCTAGACTCCAGCCACAGTGCTCCCGGAGCAGCTCTAGCCCAGGGTCACGGCACCAGTGCACTGGGGTAAAGCCCTGGAAGACGATGCCCACGTACACACCAGCAAACGGCATGGAGACCAGACACAGCAGACCGAAGATGCGCTTCTGGAACCTGCCAAATTTACCAGCCTCCTCGAGAACATCGTCAAACGTGGTCATGGCGGCACTGTGCCACCCGGTCCGGCTGTGTCTGAATTTCAGCTGCCGGGGGGTATTTACACACATCTGAGTGCAGAGTCCAGAGAGGAAGTTGACCCTCGAACCTGTCGTGCGGAGATTGACCAATGATGCGTTGAGATGTTACTCTTTAATAGAGCAGATTTCAATTGGTGTTATGCAATGAGTCTGACAGTAGTCGCTGAAGAGTTGACATCCTGTCATCCACAGTAAACACAGATTATGTAAAATAACTGAAAAACTTTCAACTGGATAATCCACAAAAATAGACATTTGCACACTTACATGTGCAAACCTCTTAAAAACAACAGGACAAAAGCTCTGGAATTATACAACCAGCACCAAAGGCACACTCTGATTGGTTGAGAAGCATTCTAAGGAGAACTGGTTGCAAATTAATGGCACACTTTAAACCCGTACTAATCTTATACATTGACATCAGCAGAAATGATATGGACTTCTTGGAATCTTCTAGAACATAATATTTCACTCACTGGCTGTTTGTACCACATCAGACGTCGATGCCCTTTGTGAACTTTGACAACCGCAATGGGTGAACGGCTAACACATTTTTGGCCAACTGCCAATGGTTGCATACCACATCAACATCACCTGCCTAATGTAGAGCAGGTCCCTCTCACGCTCCTGAGACTGTGGTGCACTTTGGACAACAGGAGCTCGTCTTTGGGATCAGACCAGACAGGCTAGCCATCACTCCCTACATGCAACAATTAGCTTTGGGTGCCCATGATGCCTTCACCAGTTGCCTTCCTTTGAATCATTTTTGGTAGCGCACACCTGGAAGACTCCACAAGACCTGTTGTTCTGGAGATGCTCCATCAGATACTTACGCTCCAACTTCAAGAACATCATCCTCAATTCTGTTCAATTGCCACCTGTACAGGTGCCACTGTAATGGATTGATGGCAATACTAATAATTACTATAATAAGATTTATAATAATAATGCAACCAGTGAATAGAGTGGGTGATAAAAAAACAAATTGCTGGCCAAAAGTTTGGGAGGAACGATGCCTTTAAAGTTACGGCGGCACACTCTGATTGGTGGAGAAACTGCTGATACCCTCACTAACCATGGAAAACTTTAATGACTGACCGACAAAAAAGCATGGTTCTTACATTGTCCAGGAATTCTTTTCATTACATTTTGCAGAACTGTTGCGTAGGCCAATCAGCCATAACATTAAGACCAGATGCCTAATATTGAGTAGGACCCTCATGCTGGGCATCAGGGAGTCTTGGGTGGCAATGACCCTATTGCCAGTTGACCAGTAGTCCTTCCTTGGATCACTTTTGGTAGGCTTTAAGTAGTGTAGATCCTTACAGTTGCCTATCTCCGAAGATTTCACCTGGATGACCAACTGCTCCAACCTGGTCAAGAAGGCTCACCAGTGCCTCTTCTACAGCCACAAGCACTTTACAGCCCCTGTAGAACTTACCCACACATTTCACTGATATTAACTGCACCACTGTAAATACTGTATAGATAATAATTCTGTACAATACAATGATTACAACTGTCATGACATGGATAGTTCATATTCCATATCTCTGTATAGCTTTATATTTCATATTTCTGTATAACTTTTTACTTATATATAATTTCATATGTATAGCCTGTACATAGCTTGTACACTCATTACAACCTGTACATACCTATAGCTATAGCATATTCACAACACTTCACATGGTGTACACTGTAACAATCATAATAGACCCATTTTTGTACCCTCATATCTATAATAGATGAGTTTTGTAATTTTTGTAACATATCTACATATTTATATTATTCCCAACATATATTGTAATATATCTATATTATGGCTAAAGCACTTCTGGATGGATGCAGACTGTATTTTGTTGCCTTGTACCCGTGACATGTGCAATGACAATAAAGTAGAATTTCATTTCAAAACAAATTCCTTCACTTTTTAATCTTCCTTTGTGATGCAGTTTTCCCAGCATAGTACCAATTGTTCAACTCCATCAGCAAAAAATGTTTTTGGTTTAGTATGTAGCCAATGGTGCACTGCTGCTTTTATTACATCAAATGAAAACCTTCTCTGAGTGGTTCATAAAAGTGGACCATCAGCTTGGGCCAACTGTGTCACATGACGAACTCAAGACACGACCGAATACTACTACTCTTGCCTTCACAGTTTCCAAAGAAAATATAAGTGTGGGAACGTTTTAAGCATCCCTCCTAGAAAAGCTGCAGTGTAAATCAAATGTTCTGAGGATTATTGATGCACTGATATGGGAGAAGTCGCCTGATGGTGAAATCTGATATTCCTTGTGTATGTCAATGTACATCAAAAATAATGCAGAAATTAAGACCTGTACCTGCATTAGACAGTCCTCGTTTATATACATTTACTTTAAAAAAGTATTTCAGTGTTATTTAAACCCAATTTTCAGTTATTGCTAAAATCTAAACATCTGCCCTATTGTGGTGTGATATATTCTCTAGCAAATATCTGCCTATATCACACAACAGACTGTATATATTCTTGTTTCACTTTGGGCCTGAGCATCGTTTAAACAGCCTACCTGAGAAATGTCCATGACCATGTCCATCTTTTGTTGACCAGTGTACACATCTTCTGATGGCTACTTCCAGCGGGATAATGCACCATGTCGCAAAGCTAACATCATCTCAAACTGATTGTGTGAACATGACAATGAGATCACCGAGATCCAGTTGCCTCCACAATCACAATCATCCAATAGATCAACTTTGAGATGTGGAAGAACTGGAGATTTGCATCATGGATGTGCAGCAGACAAATCACAAAGTGATGTGATCATGTCGTTACAGCTAAATCTTTGAGGAATGTTTACAACACTTTGTTGAATCTATGCAGTGAAGAATTAAGGAGCCTCTGAAGTCAAAAGGGGTTCTAGGTCAGTACTATCAAGGTGTATCAAATAAAGTGGCTGATAAATATATGTGAAGTGGTGAGGGTGAAAGTAGCTAAGGGGGTGGAGCTCACAGCAAGGGTGGAGTTTACCACTGATTACTGAACATCAATAGGCCTCAAAGTTTCCTCCTGTACCAGGTGTTCTTACCATCATCACTACATTTACTATAAAACATCATGTAATTTATCTTTACACCTCACATTTCACCTAAACATCCTTATATGGTGGAAAATTAAAGCAGATTTTTACAAAAATTTAAAAATGTTAATCGTTTAACAGCCCTATTTTCACCACAAAACAGACACAGTAAACTGGCCTAATGGGATAAATGCATAAAATACATTAAAAAAATATTTTGTGATGACACCATGTGCTTCTAACAGCTTATCTTTTATTACTGAAATAATGCAATAATGTCTCAGCATCAACATATTTAATGCAAAAAATAAGAAAAAAAGCAGTAATGCATATGACAAAATCTGACAACAAAAATCCTGGAGGAACCAGAGCCTCGGTCTTTAAAAAAGTAAACTACATCAAGAAGAGGCCCGGGATCGTCCGTGCGATTAAAAAAGGAGAGCGTACCGAACTCAAATGCGTACAGCAGTGGCAGACGTTTCTGTAGGAGCACAGAGAGAAGATCATAACATCAACAGTAATGACCTTCTGTCCAGTGGAGAGACCAAGAGCATCAAGAAAATCCCCAAGAATAGGCCGTACTGACATGACGGATGCAGATACATTAATTAAATATGGAGAACGCACTAATACATGTCTAGATGGGCTATTTCATGCTGATTCAACACTGGAAGATGTTCACCATGTAATCAAGCAGATTTATCTCAACGGCTTCATGATGAAAAAGGCATAATATGTGCTTAATGTCAGAAAGCAGGAAGAAAGCACATGCATCACAGTCTGGAGTTTATGAATCAGAGCAAAAGGAGCGAAGACCACACACACACAAGGTGACCGCGTACCTCTGCCCAAAGCGTTTCCTGAGTCACCATTTAGCAAACACTCTTCCAGTGGCGAAAAAATATAATCAAAGTGCGTCGTAAGCTCATCTGTACGCATCTTTAGGTGTATATGAAGTCGTCCATAGCCATAAATCATTTTTACGATGAAAAAAAAAACTGATAAATCACACTGTGATCGTAAAAAGTTCAACCAAACACCAAGAATTATCAAAGTTGCACAGCGCCCTGGCACTAAAACTCATATACTGTGTAGTTTCTCTGTACGGGATACATGACGCATGCTTATTTGGCAAAGGAGATGTGGGAAACATCCCTTTACTTCATTAATAGTTAAAAGGGACGTTGCCATTGGCCACTGTAAGAATGAAGCATGGGAGCCAGGTACTGTAAAGCACATTCCTACATTTTCAGTGAAAACCAGTAATCCCGAACGTTTCTCCTTATGTGGCAAATGATGTGTAAAATACTGCTTCAGGACCAAACTCTGCATGCAGGACTTATATTCACTGCTAGTCATACTTTCCTGGTGGGATATGTGAGCAGAGAGCTGGCAAAACAGGAAAAATAGCAAAAGTCACCCAAATCATTTCATTTAACTTGTGTATGTGAGAAATCAAACTTCCTTTAGAGCAAGGGAACCGAAGTCGATCCTGGAGGGCCACCAGTCCTCAAACACTTCCTGGCAAAGAACAGGTGAGTTGGAGCAGGTGTTAAATCACCAAACTGAGCTGGATGCCAGCCCTCCAGGACCGGAGCTTGGCACCTGTGCCCTAGAGACTTCACAAGGAAAAACATGTTCAACCAACAGAAAAAAACACATCAATGAATGATATTTTCATCAAAAGGCAAGGATATCGAGTGGACGCATGAATCAAACTGCTCTTCAAACACTGTACAGTAAACTGCTGACAGATAAATAGACTTTTCCCTTTAGAAAACCAGAAGAACAAATGGAAGGAGCGAAAGAAGTTGGACAGACATTCAGAAGTTCGACACAGGCGTCCTTAGACTTTGAGTAGATCCTCATCGCTGTCCTCGGGGTCTGGTTGTGCTTTCCTCTGGTGCTTGGCCCCAGTTTTGGACGTGTTCTTGCTCCCCGTGTCCTCCAGGAGCCCCACCAGATCCTCGTCGCTCTCGGCTCTCCGAGCTGTGGGCCGTCCCGAGTGGATTCGGACGCCCGGGACTGTCAGCACCTCGTCCTCGCTGTCCTGCTCGTCCAGGGAGAAGGACCGCAGGGCGTCGGCGCTGACCGGCTTAGTGGTGACGTGGCCGTTCTCCTGCAGCCCCCGTGCTGGAAACTCCACTTCCTCCATCAACCACTCCATCTCGTCCTCGCCGCCGTCCTCGTCCGTGTTCACCTGACAAAGACAGAGCCTCGTTCAGCACTGTATACTAGGGGTGGGAATCGCAGGGTATTTCACGATACGATACGTGATATGTGGCCCACGATAACGATAATATCGCAACACTGCGAAAATCGATATATCACACAATGGGAATGTTTTAATAACTTACATAAGTAACAGCATTGCTAGCGTCACCTTTATCAAATTTGCTTTGCAACCGCGGTCAGTAACGCAGAGAAACCGCTACTTCAGTTTAGGCTTTATTTCTGTTCACTTTTGTCACTTGGCAAATAGCGTTAGCATCGTGCCAACAACATAATCGAACAAACACTACATAATGCATTGCTCCCCATGAAACATGCCTCCAGCTAAAGCGCTAGTTTTAACAGTGACTATACTGTGCTTCATGTAGAACTCACACATTATACTGTAAGAGCCACTTAATATCTATCAAGAACCCTCAGATATTGCGAGTAAATGAGTAATTACGTGTGTTACTACTCAGAAATCAGAAATTAGTTTTAAGCCGTTTCATACCTTTTATTGAATAAACTCTGTTAAAACACTGAGGTACATGGTGTAAATGTGTTGACGCATGTGCCGTTCACTGATCACCATAGAATTCAACCAGTCACTACCCAGAGGAGAGAAGAGGTAGTGGTGCCAGTGAGTTTACTTGGCAGTGAATGTTTAGTCATTTAAATATTGATATTGCCGCCGACGTATTGGTTAACGTATCACATGAGAACGGACGACAAAATATTGCAATTTCGATATTGTGGCCCACCCCTACTGTATACCCATTAAGGATCATCAAGCTTTTCAATACACCGGAGCGTATTCACAGCTATGTAATAATTTAAACACTGACCAGGTTTATTTTGGAGGAAAGACATATTTTTTATACAGGATTTAGACTGTACGCATCTGTGTATTTGTTACCTTGGAATATTTATAAGACACCGGATTCCCCCTCTTGCAACAGCTGGTCACTTTTTGTATGAAGAGACCCCTACAACAGAGCCATAAACACAGCAAAAATGAGATTAGAATGAAGAAATCATAAAACTGAGACTTTATTTTCTACGTGAATGTGGGTGTGTGTGTGTGTGTGTGTGTGTGTGTGTGTGTTTTTACCTTCTCTCTCGCTTGTGAAGCAGTAGAATAAATAGACAGATGGTCAGCACCACCAGCAATAGGCTAAGCACTGCCCCCAGAGCCTGGCTCCGCCCTGATAGGCCGGCACTGTCCTTACTTCTCTCATCAATCTGCTGGTATGTGCTGCACAAAACCAGAAAAGACCAGTGAAAAAAGCGCTGAGAACATGGACCAGAACCAACCGTGCAAAGTGTTGTGTAAATTCTGACGACCCCACAGGGATGAGAAAGATTCAATCTCTTGAGTCAATAGATAAAATAGATATCATAGATAATAAATATAATATAATAGATAAAATATACTGGGATACAGGATAAGGTCAGAAATGTTGAAACTGGTCTAAACAAGATGGCAGGTATATTCTGACTCACAACAATCAAAAGTAACACTAATTAGAAAGCAAAAGTTTGTTTGAGAGCCTGACAAAAAAGGGAATGGGGAAAAAAAAAAGAAAAACGCAGATAACTTTAGAATAACTTAAAAAATTAGGTTAGAAAAACAACAGCCCACTTCTTCATTATGGCCTGAACATTTGTCCATACTTCAAAACTGCAGATGTGAACCAAAAAAGTGAAAATAATATAAATAATAATAATATAAAATCATAAAAATAAACATAAAAATAGAGAAAACAGTTATTTGTCTCCTCAAACAAAATTAATAATAATAAGGTAGAAAACAGTAATTTTGCTATTAATGTTTTACATTATTATTATTATTTTTAGTTGTAATAATAATAAGAGGAATTTTGCAATATTATTATTATTATTACTATTATCATTATTTTGATTAACAACAAAAATAGAGAAAATTGTAATTTGGCAATATTATTATTATCATAATTATTTTTATTATTATAAAATAATAATAATAATAATAATAATAATAATAATAATAATAATAATAATAATAATAATAATAATAATAATAATAAGACAAATAGTAATTTGGCATTTCCAACTAAATTAATAATAAATAAAACATTATATGTACAAATCTTTAGTGTTTCATCAAATCTTCATTGCTCATAAGTAAAACACTGGAAAGATAAAACCTCTGCCATGTAAATAAACTAGAAGCATGAATTCCAACCACAAACAAAAGACCCAATGTACTTTGCATAAATGAGCCTGTTGCTATAGTGTGTGGCTATAGGCCTGCATGTGTTTTGTTGAAAACTTGTCTGTTAATTCAAGTCCGTTTTATGCTTTTTACCACCGACATTAGCCAAAAATAGCTTTACAGAATCTGTGCCTGTATTATACAAGCTGAGGGCGACAGAGCCGAGGAAACGCTCCCTAAACTGGAGGAAGAAACCTTGGGCCAAGGCTCCATCATCCTCTGGTCGACAATTCTGTTACTTACAAAAGGTCACAGACAGCAGAGGTGTGCCAAACAAACAGGTACTGGCAACCGTCGGACTCCAGCAGAAACTCAGGGATGCCCTCTCCGGCTGCTGGGTTGCAGTGAAACAAGATGGCAGACGACACTGTTTTGGACTGGTCACGGCCACACACCGACTCGGACGGCACCAGCACATCCAGGCTGTCCCCTACGAACATCAAAAACAACATCCCTACTGACAGACTGAAAAATCAGCAACGACAAACTTGGAAATGTGGCTGTTAAACTGTCGTGGCTGAAAGGTTGGAGAAGAGCGACTGGAGAGGTGCTGGTTCAGTCCCCAGGACTGGGAGAGGAAACGGGAAGTAGTGAGTAAACAATAAACAAGGCTGATGTGCCCTTGGGCAAGACTTCAAAACCCTGCAGCCCAATGGTCCTGCTGTGCATTCATAGCAGAGTGTTGATCTGGCCTTTTTTTTCTCTCAGAACCTGACCCGTGTCCGACCGAGCGTGACCGAACCCTCCATGCATTTATATGTTTCTGTCCGAACCTGACCCGTGTCCGACCGAGCGTGACCGAACCCTCCATGCATTTATATGTTTCTGTATGAACCTGACCCGTGTCCGACCAAGCAGTGACCAAACCCGACCTGTACACTCTATGCATTTATATGTTTCTGTCCGAACCCGACCTGTGTCCAACCTAGCAGTGACCGCATTTATATATGTTTCTGTCCGACTCTCAATGATTGCACATTCATCAGTAACAAACATGCACGGTACAAGAGGAGCCATGTCATGGCTTATTGAATATTAAATTCAGGACTTCTATTCTCGTGAACATTTTAAATGAACTCTGACAATTATTTAAACTAGACTATTTACATAATCCACACATGGTGATTTACCCGGAGTTGTGTAAAAAGAAGAGGCTTTAGCTTTGTCTTCCTTTGATCAATGATTCTTCCAGCAGCTGAAGTTGCATTAGCTGTTGCTGGAAAGACAATTTTTTGTGCTGACGTGACTGAACCCGACCCGAACCTGAGTAACATTTAAAAATATTTTTCTAAACCCAGCCTGACAGGCTCCCATCGGGCTTGGCTCGGGTAACCATGCTCTAGTTCACAGGTGGGTAAAATGCCCAGGACACATAATGTGGGCAGCGGTGAGGACCTTGCCCTTGTAAACAGAAGGTCATTCTGGGCACCACTGAGGAACCCTTGTGTTCCGCTGCTCCACGTGTGCATGTGTGATTGGTTAAATTCAGAGGTCACACTTCGTTGTGGTGCGTTCACAATGACAAATGACACAGTATGTGGCAGCTGCACCTAATAAAGAATAGAAGTGGGGCTGAAAACAACCAATTAGATGGGGCTTTGCATCATGTACACCCCCAAAGCTAATTTAACTGGGAAAAAGCATAGTTACTATTGCTGTTACCATTCAAAATGTGCTGAAGCAACACCAGTTCTATTGTAACCTACATTGTCTCTTGGGCACAGAGCAATTCTACAACTCTGAACATACTACCTGTGGATAGTTTGACCTCCAGTTGGGGAGAAAATGCATCATCTTCATAGTTGTACTTTCAGGTCTGTGACCTAGTAGCCTGGACCTCACCCTTGGGATTAGAAGCCCCACCCCAAGCACCAGTGACCAAGATACCGTCCCACGACACTGAGCCGCTGCTTCACGTATGGACGTGTGATGGGGTGTGTTCACAATGACAGAGAGTCACCTTCACTTCAGACAGTTTCCTATCGTTCAGGCTGTTCTACGGCGTCTCACCTTTGATGTAGTACTTTGCCTTGGTGGAGGAGCCAATCTTCCTGCAGTAGGAGGCGTCCCTCTTCACCTGGCAGATATTAGCTCCCAGGCACTTGCACTGCGAAAAGGAGTCATTGGTGATGCCAGAGAGTTGGATGTGGTAGATGTAGCGGTCACCGTTGGGTCGGATATCTCCTGTGGCTTTGTGGAGGCTGGACGCAAAAGAGGGTGAAGGTTAGTTCACTGAAAATCTTCCCTACATTGGTGGGGAAAATGTAGAATAACTTATGATTTACTACAGATTAGTCTTATTACATTACTGATCAGGGTTTAATCTGCTACGATTTTACCACCATTAGGCGGTTATAATTTACCTAGTGTACCTAGAAACAACAATGGCATTATTAACAGTATGGACCTGAAGTAGAGAGCTCCCAGGCTGACAATGGCTCCCGTCTCCGGAACTTCGATGGTGCCATTAACCATCTCCACTTCACGCTGCTTCACTTCACAGGCTGCTCGAGTCTCCCACTCCACCCAGAACTCACACGCTGCCTTATCTTCCCTGTATATATACATACACACACACACACACATCAGAAACCAAATCTGAGCGCAAAGAGTCACTTTAAAATGACACTGTCAATTGCGTCAGTTGTGAACTTCTCTTCCCGCCTCCTACTGTTCACACCTCTTCCATCCAAAAGAACATTCTGCAGCTTCCACCTTACCTCAGTATTCCATGGCAGGTTTCTATACTTTTCTATACATATACATGTTTTTGGTAATTTTATAATACTTTGTTTTGTGAATTTTTAGTCATGTAAATGTTCACTTTCTCATTTGCACTGTGGATCCTGATCTTGGCATATACCGTGTATATATATATATATATGTATATATATAAACTTTGAAAAACAAGTAAACCTTTGACTTATAAGTCAGCTATACTGCACATAGAGGGTAAAGACCACTGCATACTGGAAAATGCTGCGTTGTGCTTTACAATGTCCATAAAGTTTAAACCACTAATGTACACACCAGCACAGATGTTCTGTGAAAACTCTCAACACTGTTCATTTATATTTCTCTGCACAGTGCAGCACACCACCTTCCATTGCATTTATGCATTCTGACATTTGGCCATTACATACAAATTAATGGCAAAATAAGAACGTTCTGGTTCAGCAGCAGCCATCTGCTCCATGTGTGAGTGTTCCCTGCTTTGAATAGGTAAAAATGCAGAGAATAAATTTCCCTTGGGATCAATAAAGTATAATAAACAAAAAGTAAATTAAAAGTACATCATGAAAGAAAAAAGTAAGTAAATATGTGAGATACGTTTTTAATTTCCCACAACTGGAAATTTGGAAATAAGTACGTAAATATGTAACTAAAGTTAGTAAATACACAACTAAGTAAATAAGTAAATAAGTGAGTAATTAAATAAGCAAGATAGTAAGAAAATATGTGAGATAAGCTTTAATTATCCCACATGGGGAAATTAAATAAATAAATAAATAAATAAATAAGCAAATTAATAAGATAATAAAGAAGTAAATAAATAAGTAAGTAATTAAATAAGTAAGAAAATAGGTAAATACATAATAAATAAGCAAGTAAACAAGTAAATAAATAAATAAATAAATAAATAATAAGTAAATGAGCAAGTACACAATTAATGCATTAGTAAAAAAATAAGCTAATAATTAAAGGAGTAATTAATTAAATACGTAAGTAAATAAGTGAGTATGTAAGTAAGTAAATATGCCAGTAAATATGAAAGTAAATAAATAAGTAAAGGAGTGAGTAAATAAATCAATAGCTAGTTACGTGTTTTGCAGGTTACACTGGGAAAGACTTCAGCTCAAGCCAGATTATAAAGAGCAGGGAAACTGAATGTAATATGTTTATAAATTGTGTGAAATGTTTTTCCATTGCAGTTAATATTTTAAACATATTCTCTGTCTGATTAGACAGAAACCTTCTTTCACTGTACTCACCGGAGGAGTTTGGGATGGCCCACAGTTCTCCCACACGTCAGCTGCACAATGGTTTTGGCCTTGAGAGAATTCTCACACACAGTATCTCCCATGGTGTAATTCACCTGAATCTTTTTGTCTGGGGAGGGAGAGGAGATATAGAGATTAGGGCTGCAACTAACGATTATTTTACTAATTGAATAATCTGTCAATTATTTTTTCGATTACTCGATGATTCAGATTTTTTTTTAAAAAAGAAAAGAAAAACATTCATTTCTAACCCTTTATTCAAAAACAGATCTAAAATCTTTGGAAAGCGGACAAACATGTTGCTCCTTGAGCTTTTATTATAATATAGTTTATATATATTATACACCACATTTAAATACCACTTAAGATGAACTTTAAAATTAAAAAGTACAACACGCACAAATAATATTTGTCAATAATAACCTATATGGGACAAAGCACAGAATATACACTG
>JBBIGC010169654.1:0-15681 GCA_037576955.1 Lepidarchus adonis
GCGACGAGGCCCAGGCGTCTCAGAGACGAGCGGCGACGAGGCCCAGGCGTCTCAGAGACGAGCGGCGACGAGGCCCAGGCGTCTCAGAGACGAGCGGCGACGAGGCCCAAGTGGCTCACAAGTGAGCAATGACGCTCCCAGGTTTCTTTGGATGCAAAGTCACACATTGACAGGATGCCACATGGCCAAACATGAACTAAAACTGAATGACTGTCTCAGAAGGCAACAACAGCACTCTCCACCATATTTAGGCTGTGGCTTATACATTGACTTTGCAAACCTGGTATTGGATGCAGCTTGCTCAAATGGGGCGGTCTATCTAAAAACATGAAAACACATTAACTAAAAGTATAATTCAGTGCACAAAAGTATGACATCCACAAATTATTTGTTTAATTTAAATATCCTGGCTCCTGAGCGCGTGTCGAGGCACACATCACCAGATAGCTAAACACTCCTTACTGACTTGATTACAGTAGTGTTAGGCAGCTTCACTGATGAAGGAGCACCAAGTTTAAACGTTTGAATGTCCTTTAATGAAGATACTGTCTTTCCACGTAGTCAAATTGCAATGACAGCAGCATCAGAAGTGTGAAACTGTAAATAATATACAATAATATGAATTACAAAAATTTAAACAGAAACAGCATCTGTAGGTCTAATTTAACTTATCCACTCACAAAAGCAGATGAAACAAGATGAAAATATGGCTGGTGCAACGCTGCTCTAGCTTGTCCCTATCGAAGATGTTGGATGACCGTGTGACTACTATCACGTGACTACAATCATGTGACCCTTTTTAACCAATGAACATGCAGCTATCTTAACAGCAGCAAAGAGGATGTTTCTTTTTACATGAAGTGCTGTACGACAGAAACAGAGGAACACATGTAACATTACATTAAATGTACAGTTTACTGCAGCAATTAACAATTTAAAAAGCAACACAAAGCAGCGATAGATCAAGGACAGGTCAGTACAAAACACGGAACATGGAAAAGCGCCATTGCTTACCTCCACTTTCCACTGGAAACAAACAAGTTAATAACAAATTAAGAAATTAAAAGCGGATGTAGAGTTGATATCATCTCAGCATATGATTCACTTTACTAGGTATAACCTCACAATCTGGTTGTCATATTCTGACAAATACGAGGAATAAATTAGAAAATAAATAATACAGAAGAAGAAGAAAACTTTCTTTGATGCTGGAAAATGGCTCTGCACTGCTCCATCACACTACTGCTACGACGCACCTCTATGCATGTGATGGGTTACGAAGCTGACTCACTTAATTGCCGCTGCTGCATTTAGCCTCGCAAACTTTTTCAGCCTTTTGCTAAAATTCATCCAAATTACAAAAAGCTCAATTTAAAAGAGATAAAAGGAACAAAAGTTCATTTTTGGTGGGGAAAAGATGAGTTATTTATTTTCGTTTGAATGAATAGAGGGTGGGGGTACTGCAGTACAGCGATGTCAATCATCTGTTAACATGTACATTTTTCAGGATAAAATTAGCAACACTGAAATGCAAAAATTATTATGCTGATCTTTCTTCAAATCAGATCTGTAAACATAGTCAATTACGACCTGTGCTGCTTTGCTGTCGCTGATGTCGGACATGTGTTCGTTTTGGATATTGCAGACATTGCGTGGAGATTAAATTCTGCAGCAGAATTCTAGCGTTGTGGCATGATATCAGTAAATTCCAAATTAATAATAGCGGCTAATAACAAGAGTTTTAAAACATAAATGTATTTTCTCTGGCTAATATAATGTGAGGCGGCCTATCGGTGGGTATACAATATCTGGCAAACCGGTTAAGTCTGAAACTGTCTGACTGTATTAATATTCAGGATACAATCTGACTGACACAGAAGACAACACTGCTACACTGCCCCAGAGGTAAGCAGCGAGTCTGCAAACCGCCAATGGCAGCACTGCCAAATGCTTCACAGGCAAACACTGACAAAAACTCACAAAACAAAACTAGTGTTGCCTGAATGTCTCACAGAGCACAAGTGGACAGAGGTAGAAACAATAAAGGCTAAAGAATAAAACGGTGAACAATAACTTGGGTTACTTATAAATATCTCCAGTGAGACCTGCCTCTGAGGAAATGCCTTAATTTGAGGATCTTTACAGAAACCCTACAGGAACGTTCAAGAAACAACGAAGCAGTAGAAACTAGGCCTGTGGAACACAAATCTACCACTGCAATCTTCTGGAAAAAAAACCAAACTTGTACTGGTGCATAAAAATATTAATAAATTGCAAAAATATGTTTTCAAATCACAAGATTTACAGTATAATTACTGCCTCAACATCCTTTTAGGACCTGTTCACCAAAAGGCACGAGACAAAAGATTTGATGCGGTGACAAAATCTTTCAAGGTTTATTCTCCTGGAGTGATGGCAAAGACGGTGAATGTATCTCTTGAATGGCTGCTCTCTGGCAGATCGCTGGGGGGATTTGCACAGCATTAAAATTGCAGCAGCATAAGAGCATGGGGCTCAGCAAAGCCCTGCTAAGCTGCCCCGCTCCCCTGCTGCTCTGGCACTGATGGCACTGAGCTGGAAAACTCTTGCTCGTCTCCACTGCCCACTCAGACTTCAGACACGCAGACTAACCACCTCTAATCCTCTCAGCCCTGATGGAGTACTCCAGATAACGAATAAGACCCACTTTTCATCCTAATAACTGCCACACAATATGGCGGATACGGCCGTGCCTTTTCGTGAACAATTACAGGGATGGGGATTTCTTTGTGCTTTCCCAGAATTGGAGCGATTGCCTGACGAACAGGGTTGAGTTACAGCCTTGGAGACCCAATAAACCCAGCGCACTGGGATCTCATAGAGGAAGCCTGCCTTTGTTTTCTCAGTCTGTGGTCTATTCCCACCCTGTTCCCACCTTTCACTGAGGAGGTGGGGAGGCATATTTTTAAATGGCATCCTGTTTGGTCTCGCAGAGGATCCCCATTTCCCAGCATGCCTTGGGGTGGTTGGCCAGCACTGGTCGTCCCCAATAGCACTGCGAGACCCCTGAAGCGGAACTCCTGCCTGCTATATCCTGACTTATCAAAGCACGGAAGGGGAGCGTAAGGAATACATGCTCATGAGTCGCCATTCTGATATGAGTTAGCTGGTGGTGGGATGAGGGCGGGGACAGTATGAGCATGCATTATGCTAGATTACTGGACATCCGGTCACTACTCCTATGCCCATCACACTATTACTGGATAAAATGCATTAGTCCAAGATACAGGCCGGTCAAGACTAGGAAGGTTTAGCTCAATGTCAGTTTCCACATTAATAACTGTGGTTATTGGGCAAATGAGTTATTTTGCTTCATAGCTGATAATACTGAAACAGCTACAGCCCAAATAAACACCTTAGAGATACACTACTCACAATGAGTTAGGGATATTGTTATTTACTTATTGTGCTTTTCTTATTTGCTCTAAATTTTAATAAAATAAGTAAAATAACCCTTTGATATTACTAATAATATAAAAGAAGAAACAAAATGTTTATTAGTTTTATATTTATTACCCCAAAAATTCAGACAATAAATTAGATAGCCCCAAATAACAATAATTGACAATGTCAGTAGTGGGTGTTTCCACCATTTGCCACAACGACAGCGACGTCTCATGCTCCTCACTAGCCTCATGATGTTCTGAGGCAATGCGTTCCACTCTTCCACAAGTGCTACATGCAGTTCTGCCAGGTCACGTGGGGGTGGGGTACGATCATTCAGTCTCTGCTTTAACTGGTCCCAGACCTGCTCTATGGGACATTGATGGCCAAACCATATGAGGCACTCCACCTTTCTGAAGTCGAGCTGCGACAATTCTGCCACGATGTGGTGGAGCATTATCATCCATGAACAGAAAGTTGGGGGTGTGATGACGGAATTGGGGGATGATGATGGGTTCTATGATGTCTCTGAGATAAGAACGTGCAGTGACTGAGCCTGCTGCTTGCAGGAACAGGGAGAAGGGATTTCATTGTTTTTGCTGAGATGTTTGTTTTATTCACCGTTAGTGTTGAATAGGAGTCCATTTGGATTGGAGAGTGAGATGGGGGTTAATAGTGCACTGTGCTAAGGCACCATCAGTGTGGTTTTGCCACAAGTCACTGTCTCCAATGCGTTTACTGCTGTGGTGTATGTTAGCATTAAAAAGACCATTTCAATCTGGGGCAACGTTTCCTAAATGCTTTACTTTAATATGTGAGTGTTCATGCATGTTGCTGCTGTTAATAAAGCACAGTGCTGTTCAATAAAACCTCTGCACCATTACATGCACAAGTTCTGACTTGCATCAAAATTCGTAACTCGAGGACTCAATAACTGTCAAAAGTCATGAACACAAGTCTCTCTTTGAAGACCTTAACAAGCCCTCAAGAGCTACAAAAAGAAACAACTAGCCAAGTTATTACAGCATAGTTAACAACACATCCTTGGCCTACAAAATATGAAGCAGTTTTACATAGTACTTTTACAAAACTCTCCTTTTATCATCATATAAAGACCTTATACCCCTATCACCACAAACATGTAATCTAACCAAGTAACCGAATGAAGCAGTTTTGAGCTTGAAATCGTGTACCAAAAACATTTCTTGTCAAAAGCCATTTAAAGGATAGAATGGTACCAGATTTGGCAGAGTGGCATGCTGCCAGACCCTGTGAACTGTGATCCACTAATGCATTAATCTCACGTTTGACTTGGACTGCATTAAAAGTTAGCAATAAATAAATGAATACATGAACAAATAAATAAATAATAATAAATAATGAATCTATTTTTAATTAATATATTATTTTAATAATTACTTATTTTCTTAAGTAATTAAGTAAATAAAAAATACATGAATAAATAATCAATCCTGTTCCTTAGACTGGAAAGCTTGATAGAAGTTGACAGTGTTGAATCCAGCATTAAGTGGCATGAACAAAGACACTGAACACACTGCCCAACAGGTTTCACAATGTAAACCGCACAAACAATGAGGCAGAGAAAGCTAGCCTCGGGGGGCAGTAGCCAAGGTTTTCATAGCTGAACAAACGCTGCTTCACTGACTAAACCCACATTTAGATGTCTGTAAAGAAAAGTGTGAAAGTGGTCATTGAATTGCATCAATTCTGTAATGTCAGAATCGTTGGACACAGTATCCATGAAAAGTTCATTTTGTGAAAAATGTATTATTTATTAATATTATTGATTTTATTGCAATATTACTCTTTTAAAGTTTGTGTGCATTTACAGTGTAATCCCAGGTGTTGAAAAGGTATTCAGTGTATATTTTAAAGTACAAAATAATACATAGTAAAAGTACTGAATAGTACAAAATAAATTAGTACAATACATTAGTACAAATTTTGTACATAGTACAAAATTAATCTAAACCATCCATAGAGAATTGTGAGATTTTACAATTTACTGAATGATGTAGTAAACGCACACTGTTGCTGTAAATTCAATGAAAAATGACACTTGCTGGAAATTGCTGGAAGTGGGAGTGGCTCTGCTGACCTGAATATCCCTGAACAGTTACAGATTCTTACCCAGTTTTTTTAAAGGAAGTTAAGAGCTGAGGTAATTTTGAGTGTGCTGGAGAAATGCCACCATAAACAGAATCCTCTGAGCATCCACAGCACGGGTGTCAGATTCTACTCCTAGAGGGCAGCACAACTACTGTTGTGTCCTTTTTAAATACTGTAAAGATAATAGCCTTTTTAAATGGATGAGAAACTGATCAGATGTTACTAATCCATATTCATTGAGTTTTATTAAGCTTTCAATTAAATCAAGATAAACAAGATCACATTTTCATTATCAATGAGACATCAAACAGAACAAAACAACAACAATAACGAACAAAAACGGAACAGCATATTTTATACAGCAAATGATCAAACATGTTGCGCACCTAAT
Organism: Lepidarchus adonis; assembly: GCA_037576955.1. Taxonomy (NCBI): domain Eukaryota; kingdom Metazoa; phylum Chordata; class Actinopteri; order Characiformes; family Lepidarchidae; genus Lepidarchus; species Lepidarchus adonis. Next base: position 5,945 of record JBBIGC010169654.1, read on the forward strand.
GTTAAGTGAAACTAAATACAAAATTGTCTTCACACAAATGCAACAAGCAGACAACATTACACACTAGGGCTGAAACGATTACTAGAGTAACTCAAATAATTCGATTACAAAAAATGCTCAAGGCAAAAGCTTCGCTTAATTTATGTCACCAAATGAACACGGTTTGAGTGACAGCAGCGTTTTGTAGCGACGTTTGATTGATTTCAGCCTGACGTTACATGTGCACACGTGGAGCAGGACAACACCTTGCTCACCCGTACCTCAGTGGTGCCAGGGCTGGTACATGAACCGGTGATCTTCTCAATGCAAGGGCAATGTTCTAACCACCACTGCTCTGCCCGATTCTCCAAAAACTAAAACTAAAAAAGGCAAATCATTGTGGATGACACTGAAATTTTGCACAGCATGAATGCAAAGCCCCCAAACACCTTGCTGTATCCCTGTAATGCTTATGAACTTTGCTACTATGCTACTTTCTTAATTATCAGGGCATGTTGAGGCTCTTTTACATTAAAGTACAATACCCTGTGTGCAGGTTTGTGTCCAGTGATGGGTAACTGAGCTTCGCTGTGCTTTTTAGGGCATCCTCAAACCACAGCCTCAGGTTTCTCACGTCAGAAAAAAAACAGTTTCCTGAAAACACTGTCTCAGCTTTCAGATAACTGGCATCAGGTGAAACAGTCTCAAAAAAGCAACAGGCTAAACAGCTACAGACACCATGGCCTTGCACCACAAAGCTGATTAACTTTACATTTTTGTTTATTTCTTATTAGAATATTTACAGGCTTTGCAGACTAATTAAATATGACATAATGCTATCACAACTTTGCTAAAATGCCTTATTATTACATTTAATAATCAGTTTAATAATAATTAGTCCAGACAGTTGTGTTGTGTGTTTACCTTTGGGGACAATAACAAGTCAGTCCAGACTGTAATGCTATGTCTTTACCTGAGGGGGGAGTAATGAGTCAGTCCAGACTGAAATATTATGTCTTTACCTGTGGGGGCAGTAATGAGTCAGTCTAGACTGTAATACTACGTCTTTACCTGTGGGGGCAGTAATGAGTCAGTCCAGACTGTAATGTTGTGTGTTAACCTGTGGAGGCAGTAGTGAGGTTGTGCAGACTGTAATGCTGTGTGTTTACCTGTGGGGGTAGTAATGAGTCAGTCCAGACTGTAATGTTGTTTGTTTACCTGTAGGGGCAGTAATGGGTCAGATCAGACAAAAATGTATGTTTGCCTATTGGGGCAATAATGAGTCAGTCCAGACTGTAATGTTGTGTTTGTCTGTGGGGGCAGTAATGAGTCAGTCCAGACTGTAATGTTGTGTTTACCTATGGGGGCAGTAATGAGTCAGTCCAGACTGTAATGTTGTGTGTTTACCTGTAGGGGCCGTTATGTGCAAACAACCTCATGCTAAGCAGCAGCTGTCCACTTCCATTCATCATTGGCTAGCATGTCTAGTTATACTATTCAGATACAAATGAAATTGGGTGCATTAAACACTGAACTGACAGACGTTGGGCCTACTGCAGAACTAGAGTTTGACACACTCAGGGTTTAGGAGATCATGCCGATAATGTGACTTTTAACACGCCATTAGCAGTAAGAGCAGATCTGACAGGGCACTAATGGCCCACATTACACACAACTCACCAGCCACTACTGACCATTCAAGCAGAACCTGCAAGCCCTCCACACTTCTCACTCACAATCAGCCATGACTCTAAATACACTCTCTCAATTAAAGCTTTCAAAGTGGGTGAATAGTTCTAGGAAAAAAGTAGCACACAGAACATGAGGTTAAGATTAAGTTCTTTACAGTTACACAGCACAGTCACAAATTGGCTAGAAGAACCAAACCATGAAGCAAAATTGGTTCTTCTACACTCTTAAAGATGTTTTTTCAATTATTTTTTAGTAAATGCAACTGGTTTAAACAGAACCGAACACCCTGAATGCTTAAATGGTTCTTTGCCAGGTTCTTCCCTATTAGCCTTGTTCAACATAAAACCTTGTTATTCCTTTATTATTCCTTGTTATTCTATCTTTCACAGAACTTGCATTTCACAGATGTTTCCACCTTCATTTCTTCAGTCAGTTTTCTTCCTGAAGGTTGACTCACTACTCACATCGTGTTTAGTTACGGTCATGATCCACTGGTTGGTTAGACCAGGGCCACTGCAAAAGATTTAGAATGTAGCAGATAGGCTGCTCTTCAACCAGACAAAATGCTGCTTACCTCCTTACATTGGCTTCCCATCGCAGCACGCATCAAAGTCAAGTGGTTTATGCTCGTCTACAGGATCAACAACGGATCTGCTCCCAGCTACATGGGAACACTGGCCCAGACCTACACACCCACCAGATCACTCAGATCAGCACTTTGAGATTCTCTCCCCACGTGGAATCAAGTATAACTCCAAGCTCTTCTCCTTTGTTCTCCCTCTCTTGTGGAGCAAAATGCCCAGACACATCAGAATTGCAGAGACTCTCTCTACATTCAAGAAACACCTCAAGACTGAACCGTTCCATACCTACCTCAGCATCTAAGCCCAGCAGATACACACAAACTGTTCCATGTTCCACATATGTAACTTAATGAATTGGAAGTGTGTCCTCCATTGAGGAGAATGAATCTTCTGTGCTTCTTGATATTTGCTCTGTAATAGACTTCCTTATAAGCACTTAATTATAAACGTGGAATGTGTTGTTCTCTTTCTAGCCTCTCATATAGTAATGTTGTAGCATTTGACATCTGCCCTGTTGTAGCACTGAATACAATATCTAATGCAGGGGTCGCCAACCTTTACTATCAAAAGAGCCATTTTGCCCCCTCTTCAACTACAGATAGGCACAGCTTATAAACTTCTAAAAGCATAAATCTCTTTATTTCTTTAATTACAACAACTAAATGTGACAAACAGAAGTGCAGTGTATATGTGTAGGCCTACTTTGAATTATTGAAACACTGAACTATGCACACCTTTTTGAGTCCTTAAAATTAAAATAAAATTTAGCCCACCTTAAAATAAAAAACATTGTTGAAGCTTAGCAGTTTTAAAAAGGTAACAATAAAATTAGGCTTACTGGAAATGTTTGTTGCCATTTTGGTGGTACTGTCCTCGAAAGTTTTTGCAGAGAGGCATTTCTTTAATTTTCTGAATAATTTCCTGTTTTTTAATTTGGAGAATAGATGCGCTGATATTTTTATGAACAGATTATTTTTTGTGAACTGTGAACCGCTTTCCCTCCTTATGATTTAATGAGCTGCAGCTGTAGTTTAATTGTTCTTGAAAGGATGTTTGCTCTGCTCAATTTTCCGTAGTAGTTCCAAAATCACTAGCATTCTTTCGCCATCTTTAGTCGGTACTTTTCAGAAATTGCTTGTTTTAAAAAAGGTCTTTCAACATTACATTTTTGTTGTTTGCTAATTTCTTGCCACATATTAAAACACACAGATAGGTCTGCGTTGAGAATTAAAGTATTTATCAGAATTGAGCAAATATACAATATAAATAAATAATAAAAATAACGTGTTGTGGGATGTGGTGTGTTTCATAAGGAGCAATGCATTATGGATTGTGTAGTGTGTGGAGAGGAGAACCGGTGGGTAATGCGGGTGAAATACTGGTGGAGAGAGAGTTGCTTGCTGGGAGTTGTAGTCTGTTTGCGGGGAAAACAAGGGTTAGCAGCGGGTGGTAATAATAAAGCCACGGGTCCCAAACTGCCTCACGTGTCGTGCGAGTTCCTTGAGCTGCTGGTTTAGAAGAAGAGCATCCACTCCCACAAGTTGGGACGTTACCCTGAATGACATTCAGCCCTGAAGCCAAAATAGTAGTTTTGCCGGGCTTCCGACCTCGGTCAGTAAGTGTCAAGGTAATATGACTATAGCGAACACCAGTGTCTCTCACCATATTACCGTAAAGCATTTAGTGGCGTTCAACTGCATTCTACTAGCGTATGTGCTGCCTTGTGCTCTCCTAGAAAGCAACTCTGCATTACCTGTATTACCTACACCAGAAATTACATTGTCCACAGTGCATTGCTCCCCATGAAACATGACAAATCCCAAAACAACTTTAAAAAAAACCTTTTTTTAAGAAGATAGCGATGAAACAACGAATCGTTGTTTATCGAGTGCCACGTAGCTTGAGTACCCCCTGTACTCAATATGGCCCTGCTGGCTTTTTTCATGTGTTCCATCTTAAAAGTTAATGGATACATATCATGGCAAAACAAATTCAAAATATTGTGAAATAATAATATTTTTGCCGTATTCCCCACTCCTACCATATTGTAACATATGGGAGTCAATTTCATATTAGCTGGATTTTAAATTTCTCACTTATGGAAACATATTTGCCATTTCAAATCAGTGTAGTAAAAGTTAATGATACTTTTTGTCATTTGTAACTTTTTCAACAGCCTTCAGAGTCATTGGGCAATATCTTGTTTGCTGGCAGAGATTTCTGTTATTTCAAAACGGTGTAGTGCGTTAACATTTCGTGTTCTAATCGGCCAAACTCACATTATTAAAGTTCAGTAAACAGCATATATCTCACAGTATTAGTACCTCACTTCCACTCTTTTATAGAAATACCTGAGAAGGGAGGTGCTGCCCTCCTCCTGACGACCACCACCACGAGCCCTGATCTCTCACACACACACAACTCTACTTGCTCCCTGTAACATGAGAGAACAAGCCTGAACGAGACTGCGGTTTGTTGGATTCCACCCAGAATGGTAAGACACCTGGAGCAGAGGAGACTTGCAGACCCTTTACACTCCCCATACCAAATGAAATACCATTCATTTAGTCCAGTTTAGTTCTAGTTATGTCCATCTCACTAATGATTTACCAATGCAAACCAGAACTGTGAAGTAAACGTAATGCTTAAAATAACGTAGATGAAGAAAACAAACCACTATGCATCTGCTAGAAAAGAATAGCAAATCATAGAGACGACTCCTGTGGAGGACAACCTGCTAAAGACAGCAAAGTAGCTACCAGGCTATGCAGATCTCATTCTGTTTTTCAGGGATGAAACAGCATTTTTTTAACGTATCTTTTGTACAGATATGGCTCCTGGGATATTTTCCAGAATGCAATAAAAACAGAAATCTGTGATTTTAACATATAATTCACATGAGCTTTTAATTAACAGATAAGTGTACAGTGAGAATATTTTCAGCTGGCTTACTGGTCAACAATGAATTGAGTAAACATACATGTTTTGGTGCTCAAAACATGTAGCTTATTCTAGCAAATTCTAGATTTAGATTCAGAATAATCAGTTTGGAAGGCTTCATACTACATGATTGGGTGTAAACTGCTGTAATGTCCATATTTACTGAAAGCATAAAATGTGCACTCATTTCACCATAGCACACAGTTCTACAGTTATTAAGCCAGTCTGACACAAGCTCAGGCCCAGAGAACTTGCCGGCATTTCTGTGACGATGTTCTCCCACTTAAATGGAGCTGCGGCATCCAGACTCTCAAACCTTTTCATCCCTTTTGCTACATTTAAAAAAAGCTAAATTTAACAGAAATAAAAAGAACAAAAGTTTATTGTTGAATGGGAAAATATTAGTTTGTACAACTGTAGGGTGGGGGTATGGCAGTATAGCAATGTCAAACGAAGTGTTATTTAAGCTCCAGGTTGTTGCATTCACGAAGCCACATCTGCAATATCTGAGACAAACGCGTCTACATGTAAATTCGTCAGTATAATTAAAAAATTATTTTAGAATTAAAAATTATTCGGCTTAGCTGAAAAAAATAAGATCCATAAACGTCATCATTTCCGACCTGTGGTGCTTTGCTGTCGCTGATGTTGGACACGCGTTTGTCTCAGATATTGCAGATGTGGCTTCGCGAATGCAACAACCTGGAGCTAAAGTAACACTTTGTTTTAAAACATAAATTAGCATTTTCTGCAGCTTATAGAATGGGGCGGCCTGTAATGTGAGGTGAAATATAATTGGGCAAATACAGTATTGTTATTTAATGTTATTGATATATAAGAAAATTTATTTTAAACACACTACTTATTTACTTTAAATTTCCCCCCCAAAGAAACCTCCCGCACTGAACACCTGAGCAATCAGCAAAGGAATGATCTAAGACACTTGCTGTCCTTGAGTGGACATTTACTTACAGTATGATTTTATTGCTTTTAGGAGGATCTTGGTTTTCTTGTTTATTTAGGAGTCAAAAACATAACTGCAGATTTCTTGAGCTAGTTCCAAACACCATTATGGAAATGGCATTTTGAAACATGACCCTAAGCTCATCTCAATAAAGTAGATATCTCAAAAAAGTGATCATGTGACGAAGGCCAGAAACCTAGTCTTTGGTTTATGAAGATACAACAGAAGAAATTTAATAAATACAATTATTATTACAAACTTAACTTCACCCTTCCTACCCCAATGTTTCTGTATTGAATGTATCTGACCGTTGATGTAATAACAGTACAACAAGCCTCTGAAGTCTATTTCATGCCTTCGTACAAAAAATAAATATGGGACTAAAGAGCCAAAACTGTGGAAGAACACAAGGAACATCGCTTATGTACTGAAAACTTCAAAGCAGCAGAAGGATAGAGCAACATACAACCAGGAACATATCTCCTCTTAATATTTCTTTTATCTCTTATTTCTTTGTCCAATAGAGATCCTTCCAGGCCACAGTTTCACATTAGGGTTCTGTCACTTTAAAGAGCTCATCAGATAAACAGCAAGGCCTTCAAGAGTTAAACAAGGCCGGTTAAACCAGCTGTACATTTCAAACAAAATGTTTTGAAGTAAAACAATCTTCTCTGCCAAAACCAAGACTGAACCTTGTACGAAACATCCCCAAACCCTGCATTGTTCATTCTGAACCTCTCACTTGATGAAAATCAGTGTGTGTTCATGCCACAATTCACTTTACTGTTGGCAGTGTTTTCTACTAAGAAGTTGCTTTTGTTTATGACAACAACGCTGTATTTTACCTTTAATAATAAAAGTTAAGTTTTAATGTAAGAATTCATAGAAATGTAATAGATTTTGTGAAAATATTATTTTATATTGACCGCAGACTCCATTGAACTGTTTCAAATATCAAGGTATTGAAAATTATTGTATTGTTGGAAAATTAATCGATAAAGAATCGGATCATGAGGGTATTCATGATTTACACCCCTACTAAACACAGTAAAATGTTTCAATTAATAAATAAAAATACAAACAAATATATAAACCATGGACAGACTCAACCCCACCCCTGATTTTAAAGGTCCTTTTTCGTTCTGGACCTTAGAACTTAAACCAGAATATCAGGTGTGGATCTTGACCAACATTTAGTCAGACCACAAGAGGTGGTGGCTTGAACATTTTTTTGGATAGTTCGAAGCTGAGGCTGTAAATTGACACCTGTTAAACAACAATAGACAACTAGTGACAGCAGCAGTCGCAGCAAAGAAATAAAGGCTGTGTCCCAAACTGCATTCTACCACACTAAATAATGTGTAATAAGAAATGTATTCAATAAGGTATGTATAGTAGTGTGTGGTTTGGGCCAACTATTTGTTGAAGCAAAATTGACAAAAACAAAATAAATAAAGATGACTTTTTTTTTTTTAATGAGGAGAGATGCAATGTCTAGTATAAATGATAACAAAAAAGACGTGGGTGTAGGGGTGAGCAATTTGGCTAAATTTAGTATCGCAATACTTTGAGAAATTTTCCTGATATGTGATGCCCAACAATGCTTACATTTCCTCCACCTGACAAGACCAAAATATGACCCATATATATTCTGGAATCAAAGTATGAGTACACATGATTTTTATTCAGTGTTTCCTACACCGTAGTACAATAAGTTCACTTAAGTGAGACTAATGATGGTCTCTGAAATACAACAAAGATCAACAGTGTTTTTAAAGTGCTGATGAGATCACAATCTGCTCAGAAAATCATATTGTGGCCACAATTTATGATGAAAATGATAAATAGTTTAGAGTCTAGAGTTTCCTCCAAAATGTGGATGCAATTCAGGTGTGAAAATGCTAAATTAAGACGTTGAGGATGATCACACACAAAGACTGGCCTGCTGAAACACTCTCGGACAGAATCTGTGTTTACTAACAGTTCAGTACACAGACATATTGACCATTTTGGTGGGGGTGCTGCTATTGTTTGAAGGCCTCTGTTATTGTAGCAAAAACACTGCTCTACCAGCTGCAGTGGTTGCTGACTGTGGCTTTAATAATAATGTGCGCCCAGGAGGGCAATGACCAGTGTGAATCCAGAACAAAAGCACAAGAACACATACCCTGAACTGCAACATAGACTGAGCAGGAGGAAAAATGAATACAAAGAGGTTGGTCTCCTTGCCAGTCACACAGGGCAGGCTCCACCTGTTTGATTGGGAAGGAAATTCACAGTGGGAGCGATGAGTTCTGTTTTTCCATTCACCTGTAGTGCACACAAACATCAGGCCTACATGGTTACTGGTGAAATTACATGGAAAATTCCTTATATCCAATAATCCCCCAGCGGGTAAGTGGAGAAAACAAACACTTTTTTTTTGTCTTCAAAACTGGAGAAGCTCAACTCAGTTTGGATAAAACCAAAGGTCTGCAAGTATTTACTGTGTAAGTTGAGCTGAAAAAGGCATTCTTATCCTAAAGCATTAGTGTAATCCTCTAAATTTCTGCAGCCACATTGATGCATAGTCAGCTCAGGCTAAATGCAGCTTCATGTTCTGAAAAACCACAGATTTCACCAAATAGCTCATCTAACCCTCTAAAGACTTTTATCTAATACTTAGAGCTGGGCAATATGATGATATTTATCATTATTGTGATCAATTGTGGCCATAATATGCTTTTCTGAGCAGATTGCAATATCATCAGTTCCTTAAAAAGCAAAGTCAAACCTAATGTATTTCAGAAAGCATTATTAGTCTTTAAGTGAACTTATTGTACTGTGGTGTGAGAAACACTGAATAAAAATTGTGTACTCATACTTTGATATGAAAATAGTTGAGACTCATTTTGTCTTAAAAGATGGTGGGAAAATAAATATGGTGACATATCGCATATAAAAAAAATTTCTCAAAGTATCACGATACAATATCTTTTTCATATCGCTCACCCCTTCAAATTTACACTGGTTTGTAAGATACCCTGCAGCCATGTTCCTCTCAACTTTGGTCCTGGGGAACCACATTATAGACTTTAACACACCCACTTCAATTCAGAGAGGGCTGGTTAATGAGCTGTGAAATCAGGCGTATTTGGAGCAGAGAAAATATTAAACTGTACAAAGCATAGGGGTGGAGGAGTGGATGGGTGGTGGTGGGGCAGAAGTGCTTACATAAACACTATACATTAGGATGGAAACAACTAGGAAATATAATGTTATACTGTTTAAAAAAGGTTTTCATTAGTATAGTACTTTAGTGTGGATTTTATGAGCCACTGCTGATTTGTTTTGTCCATTCTACTTACAGGTGTCAGGATAAATTTGTTTTTTTTTCCTGAGAAATTTCCTGTCCTCAATGTACTTGGAAAAAACAAACTCTTTTACTGCTATTTGAACTTTAAGTCCGACACTTATGTTATTTATATCTTACGGTATAATAGCTTTAGACTGCATCACATCCTGCAACATCTCGACCGTCCGGGAGCTTATGCCAGAATCCTGTTTGTGGACTTTAGTTCGGCCTTTAACACCATAGT
>JBBIGC010169680.1:0-15678 GCA_037576955.1 Lepidarchus adonis
AAGTCTGGGTATCTCTGTTGAAGCTGCTGCCCCCGCGACCCGACCTTGGATAAGCGGAAGAAAATGGATGGATGGAAGTTTCATTCTTTTGGAAGATGTTATTTCTTCTTTTTGAAAATTAATGCTTGAAACGGGCAAAAGTTTCTTGGAATAGTCCAGTTCACTACATTAAATAGCAAATTACTTTTTGTTAAATTTAACAGATGTTAAAGAAATTCAGGAAGTAGGTTGAATAACCGTATAATATTAATATTATAGTATTTTTATTATTAAAATCACATCATGAGAAATAGTAGCGATATTGACTATATCGAAGAAGATTTCACTAGCCATGATTTATTGTTGTGTACAGTTTTGTGTTAACTATTTAAAGACAGATAAATGGTATTTGTGTTCAGATAAAATAATGTAATCCAGATAGAAATAAAAGAAAAAATATATTTCATTTTACATTTACAGCATTTAGCAGACGCTCTTATCCAGAGCGACGTACATGGTGAGCGGTTGGGGGTTAGGTGCCTTGCTCAAGGGCACTTCAGCCTGGTGTCCTGTTCCGAGAATCGAACCTGGGACCCTTCGGTCACAAACCCACTTCTCTAACCATTGGGCTATGGCTGCCGTATAATTTACTTCTATTAATTATAACAGTGTAGATATTGATGAAGGAGCTGCTGGTGAACCATATAACAATACTAAACATGACTTTGCTACTTTATTTAACTGACCTGAGAAAGCGTATGTATTACAGAAAAGCAAATACACACAGAATGCATATAACATTGCGTTTAAGATGGTTACTAACCACCTTACAATATGTTTGAGTCAGTGTCTGGCCATGAATGTCTTTCAGTCAAAGAAAAAGACAGGTGTAATGGTAAGTGGTCCATCATTTTTGCCAGATTTGTTAGTACATGGGCTGAAGAATGGGTAGATGGTTTTGCCAAAAGTCCCTGTGAATGTGTAGATGTGCATCTTCATTTCCACATTGTAGAAGGACACTTGACCTTCCTCATAGTCCACGAAGACTCCAATCTTCTGGGGCGTCAGGTGTAGGGGAAGTATGGTGGATGGCTGTGTTCTGAAGGTGAAGTTGGTCCTGTCTCTGAGGCTGAGGATCCAATAGCCATTGCTGGGGCTGAGCGTTATCTTACCTTTCCTGTTTATCGAGTGGCTGGCCACTCCCAGGTCCCAGTCAGTCTTGCCACTCACCTCCACTTCCCAGTAGTATTGCCCACCTGTGATACCATCTCGACCCAGAACACACATCATTCGGTCAAATCGCTCAGGGTTGGTGGGAGCATGGTGGTGGTGTTTTTCACCACACCACACTTTTGTTCTGTCTTCGGATATGATGAGACTGGGATGGGCAGTGTTAGGATCCAGGACCACATTCACTGAGTGTGGAAAAGTCATGATGAAAAGGTATGTTGATCATGGCCTAGTTATAGTTTCATTCATTCAGTGGACGCAATATTTAATACTTCTAACACAATGAGGTGGGATTATAAAAGTCAAGTATGACCCCAGCCACTGTAACTGTAGTATCATTTTCAGATGATGGCCAAAATAACGGAAACTACACATGTGAAGTGGCATTGCATTTTAGGTAAGGGAATTGCAATTACAAAAATATCTCCACAGTTGATTAGAGCAAATACATTATTGCAAGGTGAGGCAACTTTTTCACATTTTTTGGGCATTTTGATAAAGGTATTTTTATTGATAGGGCAGTGGCACGTTTCCATCAGTTACATTCCATTGGTGTGAGATAAGGGGGCTTTAAATAATAGTGTGTTGGGGAACAGGGCCTCAAACTTAATAAAATGATTAATTACACACACCTGCATAATCCTGTATCATCTTCACCTCTGCAGTCGAATAAAAAAAAAAAAAAAAAACAACAACAGTGAAATAAGAAAAGTTTTTGAATTTAAAGCTAAAAGATTATTGATTATGTTTTGACAAATAAACCAACACCTACTTGGAAGTGGTTTCTGTGGGAACTGATCTGTTAATGCTGGCATGTCTGCGGAAGAGAAAATGGTTAGTGTTGTATTTATTGCAAGACATTTTTGTAGCAAGTTTGAGATTAATATTACTATGGTTTATTTGTTTATTTTTTAATAATGGAACCCTGCCTTCAAGACTTTCTTTCTAAGCTACACGTTACAAAAGCATGTAAAATACTATTTGGCCACTAGGTGTCAGTGACGCTTCTTTGAGGATGTGAACTTCCTGCATGATGGTTGCAAAAAAAACAACAACATTTGCTCAGACCGATAGATGTCAGTACAGTACATTAAACCCCAAAAGAGAAGCCTTACAGATTTCAGGTAGTTTCCGAAACTCCTCTTGGAAGTGTACAAGCAACTGACAGACTGAATTGTACACAGCTTTGGTTTCAAAGTGGCAGTTCACAGAAACTCCAGTCCAGTCTTTGTCTGGAAGCGTAATGTTGAGATCTGAGTAGCTCTGTGGACAGACAGACCCAGCAAAAACAATGTTAAGGAACAGCCCTTCAAGAATTGTAGTTATGCATTGTCTGATCATTTTGGACCTGAAACACTACAATAGTTCTATTAATGAAGGAGATGCTCAGCTTTATCCACATTTTTGGTACAGTCTTGGTGTCTGAAACCTCTGCAGATTGTCTCTGTATTAAATAGGTTGCACAATCTACCAAAACTACCAAAACTTTTGGCACCAAAGCAAAAAAAAAAAAAAAATGCTGTTTGCTACCATAACATTTGTTGAACTGCTTGACTGGGATTATTTACTATTAATCAAATTTTGTGTGGGGTATACTCAGCCATTTTATTAGCTCTGCCATTTTGGATAATCATAACTGTCTTCTACTAAGTCAGCCTTCAAATTCTTCTTGATCAGCTCCTCATAGTCCCAAGCTAAATGTACTGGACTGTGAAAGAACTTTAAAACTGAATATTTTGTGAAGAATCAGCTCTAGCTCCAGTGTCTAGGCCCTTACCCTCAGTCCACTAATGCAGTCATCTGTCTTGGCCAGTTTAGCTAGTGCAGCACTTCTCTTCCTCAGCTCTGTGACCTCCATATCCAGCTCTCTGAGCATACCCTCTGCTTGGTGCTCTGCTGAACGCCGACCCATCTCTATCACCTCCAGAAACTGGGCTTGGCTGTGCTCAATGGAACTCAGCAGAGTCCTGAACACTTGATTGCTGCTCTGTGTTTCGGTCTCTGCTGCTATCTAGGTGGGAGAAGAGAAATGGTGAAAAAAAAACCAAAGGAGAAAAGAAGGATGGCAGATGAAAATGGATAGAAACGTAAAAAGGCGCCAGGGAAAAGTGGAAGAATAAAAGGTTTGTCAAAAACTAGTAATGTTTTTTGCTTGTCATCTAGTCAAAGTTATTTTGCACATGGATTGAGCTTGGTGCTGTATTAAATGTGAGTGTGAATTTATGGTTTTTCATAAATTCACCAAATTCAGTCTAGGATTAATCTACTTTTGCATCTGGAAAACTGACCAATAAATATAAAGTAAATTTCCCAATGATATTTATTTAAAAACTTTGCTTCAGTACAGAACGAGAATTTCATTTGGTCAAAAATCCTAAAGGGCCAGTACTGTATATTTCATAAGTCACAAACATATAAAGTATCTTTGTTCAAAATAGATTTTTTTAAAACTAATCAGCAACAGCTAGTATACAGTTGTAGGCAACTCTGGTCAAATATATTTGATAGATTTTCTAAGTGAGATTAACACGCCCTCTACAAATAACAGATTTTAATGTACAATTACTGTTCTTTAACAAATGAATGAGGAGGGAATGCTAACTTCACTTAGAAAAAATAAAAATGTAATTTGACCATGGGTGTTCAGACTTTTACTTTAGGGAAACAGGAAACCAGCCTCTTTATGCATTGTTTGGCTTGTAAGTCTTAACTGAATACTTTACAGGTTTTCACAAGTTTACAGCTTTTTATGCAAAATCACAAAAATGATATAGTTACTTTGATTTCCGCCAGCAAGAATTTCACCTCTTCAGCCTTCCTCAGCCTCTGCTCAATCATCTCTTGTATCTTTGTTTCTGTGATGCCAATCTGAGTCTATGTTTAAAGTAAAACACGAAATAAGAAATGACAAAATAGAAAGTCAGTCAACACTCCAGACTAGATTAATTAAGAATAATAGGCGTCTCATGAAACTTGAACAAAAATGTAACAAACTGAAAATGTTTTCCAATATGTTGCAAACATTATTCAGTTCATTCGATAAAGGAAACTTATGAACTGTTTTCTAAATCAGGGTTTCCCAACTTTGGTCCTGGAGGGTCCAGTTGTTCTGTGTATTTCATTATTTTCCTGCTTTTTTCCCACAGTGAATAGTGCAAACTATCCTCCAGGACTAGGATTGGGAAACACTACTTTAAATGACATTGCTGATTGTGGATTTCACTTGAAATGCCAAAGAATTGCATCTTAAGAGTCAAACCTTGCTGTTCAGCCACTCCTTTTCTGCAGAAATGATTTTATGTGATTGGTGGTCTGTATTCCCACACTCAGAGCAGATACACTCCCCGTCAGATTGGCAGAAAAGGTCAAGTTTATGGTGGTGTTTTGGACACTGTGGCATTTTTCTGATATTGGCAGCTCCACTCATTGTGTACCTCCTAAGAGACACTTTCCTCACGAGCTCTTGGGGTGGGGTACTCTCAGAAACTGGCGCCTCTATCAGAAGTGTGTGATTGTCATTTTGAGTTTTTTTGGAAGGAAAAGGCTTAAGAAACTTGTGTTTCATTTCGAGAAAGAGATCCCCAGACAGCTGTCTCTGTCTGTGTTTCAGAGGCCTTTCCTCAGTCCTGCTCCCTTTTACTCCCTCCCATTCCATTCCTCCGCATGCTCCAGAGTCCCCCTTCATCTGCTTGAACTGCTCGGTGATCTCACGGAGAGTGCGGTTGATGTGGAGTTCAGGCTTCTTTTCGAAGTTCTCCTTGCAGAGTGGGCACTGGCACACCTTAACTCCTTGCCAGTAGCGTCCAATGCAGTCCATGCAGAAGCTATGACCGCATGGGGTGGAGACTGGGTTGTCAAAGATGTCCAGGCAGATGGAGCATTGGAACTGCTCCTCAGAGAGGAAACTACCCAGGAACGGCATAGCTTTGGATGGGTTGGTGAAGAAGAAAAAGATGGAGCCTGGGAGAAGAGCTGGAGAGAGAAGAGGAGTGTGGGAAAACAGACGCATTAGGAAGAAAAAATTAAGACCAAGTTCAGAGATAGAAGAGGTGGTAGAAGTTGATCAGATGACCAGAGCAAAATGACTGTCATGATGCATGTACTATTGTCATGGAAAGAAAATTAACAAGTGAAACTAGCATGTTCAAATAAAAGCTCTCCTGTCAAATGAACTTAGACATGTTGAGAAGTTCCACCCCACATTACTACAACATTTAGATCCAGGCTGTTTAAAGCTGCTTCATTTACCAGTGACCTTTGTATCTGAGATGTAACTGAGATGAAAGAACGCACTGAAGAACTCCAACCTGTTTTTTCCCTCTTAGAACTGTTTAGAAACCTTTGATTTTAAGCGTGGGTCTAAAAATATCTTAACTGACAGCAGAACACAACTGTTTCAATAAGATAAGGAAGCAGGTATCGATTTCAACCCTGTGGAGTGTGTTTGTACAAGAATGAAGCTCATCTGGTTGAAGTGCAAGTTCTTAATTATCATTCGTATTAGTGATCACTAATTTGCACACATTGTATGTTCTATACAATTATATCCCGTTCATATGGTGGGGCTTTCACATTGTACGTTTGTATTCACCACTAAATCTCAGATTTAACAGTAACAATTTATTGTAGTAAAATAACATTTCAGCTTCAACTACATCATGTTCATGCTGCTGCCATTTTTTTTATCTGAATCACCTGAATTACTCTGCAACTTCCTATAGCTCTCTGGCTATATGTTTATAAATGGGATCTCCCGTCTCTGCTGCTTTTTGCACGTGTTCTAATTTGACTAAAATCTGACAAAACATATCTGATTGTTAAACAAAAACAAAACAGATTTAAGAAATAAATCTTATTTTCCCAGCAGAGTGAACTAAGCCTAAGAGCATCATATAATATATAAGGGAAAAGCTTGGCTGCTTTTTGGTTACTCCATTTTGGTTTTTTTGCAGCATTTCATAAAAAAAGCCTTAAAAGAAGAAAACCCAGAACTAAGGTAATTATCAATAATGATTACAGCTAACTGTTTTAGATGCTCTTCTTATTCTTCGCACAGGCAGTAATTGCAAAAAAAGGTTCCTTTTAAGTCTGTAGTGTAAAGATGTTTGCATAATTTAAAGGCCCTGCACAAATGAAAGATTTTCCATTGACAAACTTGGGAGCACTGAGATTGTAGTTAGCTGAGATTTACTACAAGAACTACAATGACCTAAACTAGTGAATTATATGTCTTCTCTGAGATCCTTTACTACTGACCAATCCTTTTTAGTGTTTCTCGCCCGATAGTCTTACCTCCTCCAAAAACAGAGGCTTCTTAAGAAGGTTGTTCTCTTCTTCTGAACCGCCCTCTTTCTACTCTCCTGTGCCCAACTCAGAGCCACAGTGCAGTTTGGTCTCTAACTCCTCCTTATATAGTGTGAAGACTGCTGCAAGGAATTTCCCAAATGTGCAGCTGGCTGGTTTTAACCTGTTCATGTCACTTTCTTGCCACATCATAGTGAGAGGCTGAGTATTAATGGAAGACTTCCAGGAGGCGGTATACTGTAGCTGCTGCTTGCTGATCAACTGACTGTTGGCTAAAATGTCCTTATTGCTCTCTATGCAAGTCAAGAACAACAGCAAGCCTACCACTGAAATGATGGTAGCCATTTGTTATTGAAGCATTATCACTAGTGTTTTAATTCATTTTAACCAGTACTTGATTTTGTTTGACTTGACTCTCTATGTGATGGGAAAGCCTGCATGTTCTTTGGTTGAGAGAGATAGACACAATGTGCTCCAACCTGTCTGACTACCCTTGAAGGGTTACATCCGCTGTAGAGAGATACTCTTAAAGGCAAGTAACTGGGCAGTAACAGTTTTTGTTGTTTTGAAGTTGATATTAAAGGATTTTATGCATAAAACACACTTCCTAAGAGCAATACCTGGGTATATAATGCATCTCATCATGAATAAAACCATTATGGTTAGTACACCGATATTGAGTCAGTACTTTCTGAAGTATATGTTTCATTAATGCCAGTGAGTGAAGGTGATTCAGATTGGGTGACTGGCATGATCAGTCTAGAAAATTGCACATTTTGGACCTGAAGAACATACAGCTTTAAAGCTTTATCAGTTGACCTGCTATCAAGTTGTCTTTTGAATGGGTTATGGCTCACCATGCTGTATAAGAGGATTGTCAGTCTGTTCAAAAAGAACATTTCTCAACACATGATCATGAAAAACCTTCATGGTACTGTGATAAATACAGACTGGCTGGTGGGGACTCTGCAAAACCATAGTACACTGCTGCGTCAAGAAATGCAACCAGAAACCCTATTACACAAAGGAAACTTCAGTTGTACATTAAACCACCACTGATTTCTCTGGACCCAAGCACTTCTCACATGGACTGAATGACAGTAAAAATGCATTCTGTGGTCAGAAAAGTCCAACTTTGGGCTTGGTTTCCAAAATAAAAGGACGTTGAGCTCTCCATCCCAAAGATGAAATGGATCACCCAGACTGTTATAAGTGGAAGTGGAGGGGGGAATCAGTGCTCAAGGCATGGCTGTAATGAAACATATTTTGGGATTTTAGAGAGAGATTTTTTTATTTATTTAAGGAAATACATGTTTCTTTCAGCAAGATAATGTCAGTCCTCTTTCTGCATGTAATACAACAGCGTGGTGTCATAGACACAGGTTGCATGTGCTGACCTCTTAGTAGTCCAGATTTGACTACTATTAAAATATATGGAGCTTCATGAAGAGGAAAATAAGACAACAACCATGATGGGTAATTGAGAGAAAAAACACTCACTTTTTCTGAGTATGTTGCAGACGAATTCTAAATTTGTTTATATTTAAAAAATACATTTAAGTTGATCAGTAAAAAGACTGAAGATGTTTTCTTTTAATTTTTGTTGCTTAAATAAACATTCAAAGAACTAACAAATCACATTTATTATTTTAATTTAGTTTATGGAAAAAATTGAATTTTTAAAAAATAAGTTTTGTATATGTGCATAATTTCTAGTGTTTCTTTCAGTAAGGGTCCTGACACAGAGTTTCTGTTGTTTACTTTATTATCGAAACCCACTGGTTAAGTTGCTGCCTGTATTCATAGTCAGTGATGCGTCTAGTACTTCCAGGAAACCTGAAACATGGTGCCCCATGCTGGTGTCCAGTACAGTTGATATTGATCATTGAAATACAAGCATGACTCTGATTTGCTGAACACCTTGTGTTGAATTCTATGTCTTAGTTCTCAGAAATCAGTAGCCCTGCGGGTTTCCGTCTGTATATGGTTTACTGGAAATATTTTGCTTCACATGTAAGGTGCTTGGCATTGCATTGTCCAAGCCAGGAGAATTGATCTAAGGCCAAAAGTAGCGACATATTCAAGATTTTTAAATGGCCATTCAACAAGTGAAAATCGTCAGTTTAAGTTTGCAAGTCATATGAATGGTTAATAGAATTGGAATGGAAAAGTAACACAAAACATTTGTGTGACAGTAAAACAAACAGACCAAATGAGTACCGGTACATTCCGTCTGTAGAAGATCTCTGATAGAAATGCCTCATTACAAGAGTGGCATTCAACTTAAAACACAACTCATTGGATGTGGTTCAACCTGCCAGTGAACTTTCACCTAAAAACTGATAGAGTAGTAGTATAGCAAAAGGTATAATACACAAAAATCCCTAATTCATTGCAGCAGGTTATACTTAGCTTTCTGAAGAGAACATATAGATACATAAAATAAAATATTTAATATTTTAATAAAACCAAAAGAGCTTTTAACTTGGTGTGCAAGTAAGTTTATCTAACAGAATGGCAGAATCAGACAAAGATGAAATCATTGTCTTATACAGAAGCTGCAGTAAGAAAGAAAAAAACCTTGAAAACAAAAAGACTGAAGGACAGTCCAAGCCAGGAGAAATTTCTGAACCTGCTTTAATTATAGCAAAATTACAGATCAAACTGATGTGCCTATGGATGGTCTGCAACATGTACTGATGTTTACAGAAATCATCACCTTCTGCAGTATATAGTGTAAATACAACATTGCAGATACACAGCAATTCAGACATAAATTTTAATGTCTGATTGTCTTAAGGTCAATTATTTTCAGTAATTGTTCACTTTTTTAAAATCCAAGAATATGATTCAAAGTGACTGGAATTGACATCTTTAATTGTTTACTTATTTGGCTTAAGCAAGGCTATTTACACAGCTAAGGCTTCATAAAAAATGTTGTACTTTGCTCATATACAATCAGACAATGATTCATTTTCCAGACTTGGTGTCTGAATAGTGGTGGAACATTTGAAACTCTGTTTTAGAACAAGTGTAGGGAACCCTGAATTTTACTTGTGAAAAAGTCAGAGAGCAGACTCTCAGGTTTTTTTGTATAGTATAGCAGTCTATATGGTCTACACAGTAAAAAAATGATTATTTGACTAACAGTTCAATAAAAAAAAAGTTCTTTAAAAAACCATATACAACATTTTCTCCATCTTAGAGAAGAACAATTTACTCAGGAAAAGGGTGTATTTAGGTATTAAGGGTGTGCTGCTCTGGCTGTGGAAGCCATATTCTTCTCAACTTTCCAATGTGGCTATCTTCTGGCCCTTCTGCCCCACACTCTTTGCTCTCTTCATCTGGTACACCACATTCGCCGCCTCATCTGACATTCCCTGAAAGAACATCAAACTCTAGTTAGACAGCCCCCCATGTGTGTTAAATATAGGGTCAAACAAAAAAGTTCAGAAGGGATCTTCTATACCCATTAAAATGTTGTAGTAGACCATTCATCTAAACTTTTAAGAGTTTGTGTGAGAATAAGAAATAAACAAGTTGGTAATCTTTCATAACTCACTGTTGAAGGGGTTTGGCCATCAAGAACAGTGGCAGTATCTGAACGGTCCTGCTGAAAGCAAGTAAAGTAGGTGAAAGTTCACTAACATTGCCTCAGTGACCTTAAAAAAATATGGTACATTTGGTATCTCATGTATAATCATACAGTCACGGACAAATGCCATTCA
This sequence comes from Lepidarchus adonis, assembly GCA_037576955.1. Classification (NCBI taxonomy): domain Eukaryota; kingdom Metazoa; phylum Chordata; class Actinopteri; order Characiformes; family Lepidarchidae; genus Lepidarchus; species Lepidarchus adonis. The sequence continues at coordinate 10,242 of JBBIGC010169680.1, forward strand.
AACTTTGAGAACGTTTTTGTGTGTGTGCAGGTGTGTACGTGTGTATGTGTTCAATGAGATGCATGAGATGAATGCATGGCTCAGTGGCAAAAATCTCAACAATGGCTTCCATTAACAAGATCGGATCAAATGTCATGCTCCCTGCTGCTGGCAGCAGATAGTGATTGAACATTGCACACACAATAAATCATTGTAATTGTTCTGCATACTTTCATGAGCATTTACTTTATTGTTTGACATGTTTAAAATACAGTTTTTAATCATAATACAAAATAAACATACAGTTGTGCTCATAAGTTTACATACCCTGACGGAATTTGTTTTCTTGGCCATTTGTCAGAGAATATGAATGATAACACAAAAACTTTTCTTGCACTCATGGTTAGTGTTTGACTGATGCCATTTATTGTCAAACGACTGTGTTTACTCTTTTTAAATCATAATGACAACACAAACTACCCAAATGACCCTGATGAAAAGTTTACATACCTGGTGATTTGGCCCGAAAACATGCACACAACTTGACACAAACGGGTTGAATGGCTATTAAAGGAAACATCTTCACTTGTGATCTGTTTGCTTGTAATTAGTGGGTGAGTATAAAAGGTCAATGAGTTTCTGGACTCCTGACAGACCTTTCATCTTTCATCCAGCGCTGCCCTGATGTTTTTTGGACTCTAAATCATGGGGAAAGCAAAATATTTGTCAAAGGATCTGTGGGAAAAGGTAGTTGAACTAATATTCAGGAAATGGATATAAGAAAATATCAAATGAATTGAGAATGCCAAACAGCAGTGTTCAAACTAAGTGGAAAATTAGGGGCTTTGTTGAAAGAAAACCACAGTCAGGTAGACCATCTAAAATATTTACATTTACATTTACAGCATTTGGCAGACGCTCTTATTCAGAGCGACGTACATGGTGAGCGGTTGGGGGTTAGGTGCCTTGCTCAAGGGCACTTCAGCCTGCTGCCTGGTTCCGAGAATCAAACCTGGGACCCTTCGGTCACAAACCCACTTCTCTAACCATTGGGCTATGGCTGCCCAATGTCAGTCAGATATCAGTCAGAACTGCCAGGAAAATTGTTCAGGATTCAAAGAAAAACCCACAAATAACTTCAGGTGAAATACAGGACTCTCTGAAAAAATGTGGTGTGGCTGTTTCAAGATGTACAATAAGGAGTTACTTGAAGAATAGTGGGCAGCATGGTCGAGTTGCCAGAAGAAAGCCATTACTACACAAATGTCACAAAGAATCCCACTTACAATTTGCCAAACAGCACAGAGACAAGCCTCAAATCTTCTGGCACAAAAACATTTGGAGTGATGAGACTAAAATTAAACTTTTTACCCACAACCATTAACGCTACATTTGGAAAGGAGACAACAAGGCCTATGAAGAAAGGTACACCATTTCTACAGTGAAACACGGTGGTGGATTGCTGATGTTTTGGGGATGTGTGAGCTACAAAGACACAGGAAATTTGTTCAGAATTGATGGCAAGGTGAATGCAGTAGGTTTTCAAAAAGTACTGGATGAAAATTGCCATTCATCAGCCTTGAAGCTGAACATTGGAAGTATTTGGACATTCCAACATGACAATAATCCAAAACACATAGCCAAGTCAGCTCATTGGTTACAGCAAAATAAAGTGAAAGTTCTGGAGTGGCCATCTCAGTCTCCTGACCTCAATATCATTGAGCCGCTCTGATTAGACCTCAAACATGCAGTTCATGAAAGACAGCTCAGGATCTACAGGAACTGGAGGCTTTTTGCAGCAAAAAGGGCAGCTTTACCTTCTGAGAAGATAAAGAGCCTCATCCACAACTAAAAAAAATAATAAAAGACTTCGAGCTGATGTTAAAGGGGAAAATACACAGTATTAAGAATGGGGCATGTAAACTTTTGATCAGGGTCTTTTGAGTAGTTTGTGTTGTGATTATGACTTAAATGACAGTGTATGTATATTGACTGCATCTATACTATTAGTAACATACTCCATTACAACACTCTTAAATAAGGTATTTATAAAACATTTAGATTCCATATTAATAACCATAGACATTGACAGTGAAAAACTCTGCTGTTGTAATTTTACTTCATTCCTAGTGTTACATGGTTACTGGTTACCAGTGTACCTAATGTTTATGTTCTGTCAGTATGTTTCATGAAAACCCTGCATGTCATTTGATCTGAAATTCGTAACATTCTTAACATAGGTCACACAATCCAAGCAGTACAACTACTCATCTCATAAAGTAAGCAAAAGTGTTATTCATAAAGAGATATTAATTGTTAAAATTAATAAATAATTTCTATAAACAGTTAAGCATATCTTGACCATAAGATCTTATAGATTTGACTGTAAAAGTGGGTAACCCAAAGTATTCACTCACCAATCAAAATAATTCAATTCATGTGTTCCAATCACTTCAATGGCCACAGGTGTATAACTTCAAGCACCTAGGCAGCAAACTGCTTCTACAAACATTTGTGAAAGAATTAGTCGTTCTCAGGAGCTCAGTGATTTCCAACGTGGTATCGTGATAGGATGCCACCTGTGCATCAAGTCCAGTCATGAAAATGTTTTCGCTACTAAATATTCCACAGTCGACTGTCAGTGGTATTACAACAAAGTGGAAGCAACTGAGAATGACAGCAACTCAGCCACAAAGTGTTCAGCCACGTAAAATGACAGAGTGGGGTCAGCTAATGCTGAGACCTATAGTGTGCATAGGTCAGCAACTTTCTGTAGAGTAAGTCCCAAAACTTCACAAGGCCTTAAAAGAACAGTGCGTAGAGAGCTTTATGGACTGGGTTTTCCATGGCCAAGCATCATTATCCAAGCCGTACATCACCAAGTGCAATGCAAAAGGTCAGATGCAGTGGTGTAAAGCGCTGCCTCTGGACTCTAGAGCAGTGGAGACGTGTTCTCTGGAGTGATGAATCATGCTTCTCCATCTGGCAATCTGTTGGATGAGTCTGGGTTTGGCAGTTGCCAGGATAACAGTACTTGTCTGACTGCATTGTGCCAAGTGTAAAGTTTGGTAGAGGGGGAATTATGATGCTGGCTTGTTTTTCAGGAGCTGGGCTTGGCCCCTTAGTTCCAGTGAAAGGAACTTTGAATGCATCAGCATCAAGAGATTTTGGACAATTTCAGGCTCCCAACTTTGTGGAAGTTTTGGGGATGGCCCCTTCCTGTTCCAACATGACTGCGCACCAGTGCACAAAGCAAGGTTCTTAAAAACATGGATGAGTGAGTTTGATGTGGAAGAACTTGGCCTGCATAGAGTCCTGACCTCAACCTGACAGAACACCTTTGGCATGAATTGGAGCAAAGACTGTGAGCCAGGACTTCCCATCCAAAATCAGTGTCTTGACTCACAAATGTGCTTCTGGAAGAATGGTCAAAATTTCCCATAAACACAGTCCTAAACCTTGTGGAAAGCTTACCCAGAAAAGTTAAAGCTTTTATAGCTGCAAAGGGTGGGCTGACATATCAAACCCTATAGACTAAGAATGGACTGCCACTTAAGCTCCTATGCATGTAAAGGCAGATGAGTGAATACTTTCAGCAATATGGTGTATGTGATTTTCTGTTAAAATGTATAGAACATTATGCTATGAAACTTAAGCAAGAGTCTGGTACACCACAGACACTAAACTTATCACTTGTGAACAACTCTACCAGAAGAACTCAATGGAGTAAACTGTTTTTAATCATTCTTCACAAGAGCTCAGTAACATGGTGTCAAATAACTGGTTCTTAACAATGATTCCTTATTCTACTTATGCTTTAGCAAGCAAATCAGAGATCAGAGATTTTTTTTAATCAGCTGATAAACAAGCATTAATTTCACTACTTTTGTTATTATTATTAGCAATATTTTATCACAAAGTTATTTTTTTAATGAAGTGAATAAGTATTCAAAATGTACTTTAAAAACATTCTGCCTTTTCAAAATGTAACGTGGACTGAACAAAGAGTCATTATTCTAAAGAAGTATCCCTGGTATTTGTATTACATTACATTCCAAACGTGGTTGTCACCTGTGGGTCTGTGGTGAGGTCCTCACAGATCATACTCATAGTGCTGATCCAGTTGCCATAGATACTCTCCTCTTTAGCCACTGGCTTCTGTTCACTGTTAGACACATTGCACACGTTAAAATAGAACCTGAAAATACACATACTCACCCAGCAATGCGTATATACTACCTAGATAACTTTTACCTGGCGAGGTAGTGTAAATTATTTCTGATAAGGTCTGTTTCGATGTCCAGAGTTTTAAGCAAGAGGGCGCAACAGGGCACAAGAGGGCACAAGAGGGCACCATCAACAACCAAATACCTTTCAATTTCTTCATCAGAGCAGGGCATTGCCCTAGTGACATTCTTTGGTCTTGTTACAGCAGAGGTTCTTAATCCTAATCGAGGTAAGCATGTGTCTGCACATTTTTATTTTCCATACCCTATACACCTCATCCAGAACACAAGAAGCTTCTTTACTACTTAATGAGCTGTGTAGTGTAGGGATCCCAGGACTGGGATTGTCTTACAGCAACAATTCCAGTGAATTACTGCCTGTAACACAGTGTTCTTGAAACCTGGTGCTCTCTCAGTAACAGCAGTCCAGTTAAAATTACACACAAAGCCATGTAATGACACAGCTGTGTTGTTGTTATTGTTATTGAACATCACACTTAGCCTGGATGTGTCATGTCAAAATTACATGATATGATTTTTTAGTCTGGGCTAATTACAGTTACTTTGTCCCATACAGATCATCCTCTTGTAAAACTTAAGTTTAAGTTTATACATGAGAATGAGAATTTAATAAAGACACAGTGAGAACTGCTCAAGACTCCAGCAACCAACTGACAGTTTGCTACAGTTAGTTCCAACACCTGCTCCAGGACATACCTGATGTCTTTGAGAAGGTCCTGCTGAGCTTTGAGTTGACTCTGAGCCTCCTGTATTCTTCCCTCCATGGTGAGTCTGGCACACAGCTGAGCACAATGAACACCCAGCACAGACATGTTCAGACTGCCAGCCCATACCCAGCTGTAGGGCAGGGGCACAAAAACACAAAAGCATAAATGATTTCACTGCAGGTTATATTTTTATGATTTTGGTTCAATTTTGTTTGTGGTACCTGCTGGTGGTTACACGCTTCTGCTGAGTGATGACCCTCATCACTTTCTTTAAGTCTCGAGTCTTGAAAGACAGCTGCAGCTGGAAGGGAACTCTGTCCCTTCTCTGGAAACCTACATAAATAATAATCATTTGCTTAGATTTATAAAATTAACTTATTTCCTGTATGTTTCAAAGTTCATATATACGTTTTTTGGTTTGTTCTTGGCATTCTTCACACACACACACACACACACACACACACACACACACACACACACACACACACACACACACACACACAC
>JBBIGC010169688.1:0-12930 GCA_037576955.1 Lepidarchus adonis
TATAGGAAGAAACCTTGAGAGGAACCAAGGCTCAGAAGGGGAACCCATCCTCCTCTGGTTGACACCGGAGAGTGATATGTGTATGGCTCTGTCAGGCTAATTTTAAAAAGGGTCCATCCACCAAAGCAGGAAGAGTACAGGATCTGAGGATCAGAGTTACAGTTTCATTACAAAATGTTATTTTATTTTATTATAAATCTAACTTGCGTGGTTAAATCTACTGTATATGCACTTGCTTCACAAACTGCAGCGAACACAATCTATGTATTGTGATTAATGAATAATTTACAATCATCTGCAAAACATTTGAAGTAGCTTTTATCAGAACCAAGAACCACCACAATAAAACGAATGGTCTCTGCTGACCTGTAGAAAGCTATACCCATGGCTACCCACTTGATTGTGGCTGATTTGGTTGAGCTGCTGACAGAATTGTTGGACCCAGCCCAGATTTGTCCTCAGAATTTGCTGGGGTGTGTTGGGCCTGGTGTAACCTGGGCAGAAAACTGTTGAAAAGTCCTGGCCCTGTTATCAGGAGACCACAAGTTTCATTCATGTTGATGCCAAAGTCATCTCTGAGTTCAAGAGAATACGTTTTTCTTCACTGTTTATGCTCCTCCCATCCCAATCCTAGCCAGCACAGCAGTCTGTTATCTGATTTAGCAGAATAGGCAGTTAATGTTCTCTGCCAAGAGCACTGAGATGTCCAGTGACGTTGCGTTAGCAGCAGGTTGAAAAGAACGCTTGGCGTGACTGGGAGGATAAAGAAGATTCTAGATTTAGCCTCCCAGTGTTGGTATTGTGCGCCTAGAGGGGGTGTTCTACCTAGAGGCTGGAATTGGACACAACTGAAATGGGGAGAACAATGGAGGAGAAATAAGTCAAGGAAAAGAACCCTTCTGATCATAGCTTAAATAAAAAAGTGCCATACAAAACTGGCAAAGGGAATCATGATGTGATTTAGCATGATTATTGAAACATGCTGTTATAATGCCTACTCCCAATTTACAGTTTTTTTCTTAAAGGATCGCTTGCATTATCTCAGTACTGTCTAAAGCCCAAAGGTCATGTTATGTGGCAAAAAGATCATGATGTCTGGGAAATGTAAGTAGGATTAGTATTTGGCAGAAATTAGATAACAGACAAGTGTCATTCAAACCGATCAGCCTGAATTTGTTCATGCACTGATATGAACTGTATACTTTATGCTGGCTCAGAGTTCTTGTTCGATATTATTAATTATCTTTGCTGTAGAGAGACAAGTTGTGTTGATGCCATAGGCCCTAACAATACACTGTTATTTATCCCCTGCGTGTCAGGGGTGAGTAATGGTCCCCGAGGTGGGATAAATAGTCTCTGGTGTCCCAGAGGGAAATTGGGTCACTGGCCTGAAAGGATTCAAACAGGCGGAGTGAAGCCCTCTCTAAATCCTAAACGATGACAGAAGATTTAATCAAACTTTCCTAAATCATTTCACTTGATTGAAAGCAGCGGAAAGAATTCCGGCCCACCGCCAACTCCTGGGACACTTTTCCTGCAGAGTCTCAAAAGGTTGCCATGGCACCTCGGCAAGCACTTCCAGCTCAAAGGGAAAGTCAAAATGCTCGGGTGGCTTTGGAGAAGTTTCTCAAGTGGCATTAATGAGCAGAACTGGCCTGGATATATTTGGTCCCATGAAAAGAAGCTATGAAAGTGAAGCCTTTTCCATGTATACAGGGGTCTCCTGAAACGGGTTTCCACATTATCAGCTTCTCTGAGGCACATAACTGATAAATTCACACATGACAGAAGTAAACCAATGAGGTTACAATCTAGGGCCTCATAACTATAACTTATTGTGGATAAAAATATTGTTTTATATACATCTATATGCAAATTCTACTTATTTATTTTACTCTCCTGCATGTTTTTATATGCAGTTGATTAATTCCCAGAATTTAAACTGAAAAATAAGTTGAGGCCGGAGCATTGCCGGTGCAAGATTTGACAATATTTGAAAAAATAATTGAAATTTTGCACCACAAACTGCAGTTAATGTCATATTAAAGTTTGACACTTGATTTAAGGACTGATTGACAATAAAACGAGTAGAGGACCCCATAGAGGACGACAAGCAGCAGATGATCTTCCCTGAGATGATTTCTGACAGTCTGTGCAGACATTCTTTGGTTCTGCAAACCGAATGTTGCTGCAGTGTCCGGGTGGCTGGAGTTGAACTTGCTGGAGGTGGAGGTCCAGGGCTGGTGTGGTTGTGAGGCCGGTTGGATGTACTGCCAAATTGAAATGCCTCTGACTCTGAAATGCGTTTGGAGATGCTTATGGTAGAGAAATTAACAATTTCACAGGCAACAGCTCTGGTAGACATTCCTGCAGCCAGTAACCAATCACACTCTCCCTCAAACGTTGCGACATCTCTGGCATTGTGCTGTGAGATCAAACTGCACATTTCAGAGTGAACTTTTTTTGTGGGCATTCTAAGGCACATCTGTGCAACATTCATGCTCCAATCAGCACCTTGATATGTCACACCTGTGATGTGGGATGGATGATCTCTGCAAAGGAGAAGAACTCACTAACACAGATTTAGTTTGTGAACAATATTTGAAAGTAATGAGTCTTTTGTGTAGAAAATGTTTCAGACCTTTGAGTTCAGCTCATTAAAAATGGAAGCAAAACGGATAGTGTTGCGTTAATTTTTTTTCAGTGTTATATATATTTCAGCATCTAGTGCATCCACCCTTTGCTTTTATTTTATAATCATTCTTGTCAGAAAAGGCTAGTTCAGGTTCTTTTTTTTCAGAAATCTGCAGGAATATTTTCCTGCTTTTCTTGGCAGAATCTTTTGCCTTGCACCATACAGCATAATTCCACTTACAAACTTCATCTACACTCATTTCTCTGCAAATGTATTATGTTTATATGACATTTATGACTTTCTATATTATTTGGAAGGGGATGATCTTCCATCTAATTACCACTCTTTGGCCATTTTACCCATTAAGATACACGAGTGAAGAAAAGAAGGCAGCTCAGGCGTGTGAGGGTAGCAGCTTGAGTAAATGTGTTGTTTGAAGGGTTTCACAATGTCTTGCTTTAGATGCATTCCACCAATGCTATCACAATAATATGTGATAATACCATGCTATTACAATAATAATTTGGCTGTTAATGTTTTCCTTCAACCTTGATTAACCTTGTCCAGTGGTGTTCTACTGTATAAGCATTCATTTGAAATGATGGGGTGGTTCTTCATGGATTGAGCACATGCTTAACCTTCCAAGAGTCTGAGGTAGAAGATGGAATTTTGGGCAAAAATGACTGTAGGTGGTATTCACTTATGTGGGGGGAAAGGGGACACCCTCACTTGCTGCATTTTTTCAATCAACCCATCTTGGTGAAGATCTTTTGAATGTTCCCCCAGGACTAAAGTTGTGTCTTTTTGTTAAGAGATCATACATTTGATTTACATTTATGCAGTTAACAATAAATCCTCAAAATTGTCCAATATATTGGTAAGGCCCAGCCAAAATATATAGACATTAATGGCAATTGTACTTTTTGTTAAAATAACAAAGTTCTCATGCTTACTCTACTGTATTCAGATCAGTGGAAAAGAGTTGGCTAATTAAATTAATTTTTTTAATTTTTGGTGCATGCCCTACACTAATCACCGCATCATAATCCTGATGAAAGGCAAACCTGCCCTGTGTTCATGACACTCGAGCATTCAATCAGAGCATTTTCAACGCTAATGTATAAAAGATTATGCGGGGGTCCAGCCTGCAATGAAAAGGAACTAGGTTTCACATCTTAGCAGGAGGTCAATAAACTGTGACTACGCTCTCATGGCACTTATTCAGTGCATGAATGGGAGCCTTCAGGGAATTTTCAGCCACATAATCCAGAGTGACTCCTCCATTCTTCCCCACTGATAAGCGAAAGGCCAGGTTGAAGATTTCTATTGTGTGTGGGCTCAAAGAGTCTGATAGCTATGGGAACCTGGACGTGGGGCATCGGGCTCAAACTATACTGGCCACAAAATTTCTGCAATCACCTTGATGAGGAAAAGCTGGAATATAATAGAGGGTAGCAAGGGGGCACATGAAGTTTGAATTTTTACAGTGCTCTAAGCTGGATTTAGTATCACTGAGTTTTGATTGGCATGGGTCTGTATGGATCCAAACCAGGGCTGTAATAGTCCCAATAAATGTTCTCTATGGGGTTTTATGTTATCATAGCTATGTGTATGCTAATGTTCTCTTCTGAACCATTTCTTTATGCGTTCCTCAGTCAAACCTGAATCCTGGTTGTGTGACATTAATGAGAATGCTGAGATTGGAATTCAGACTTTCTGCCTGTACACCAGTGTTGAGAACCCTTTAGAACAGATTTTGTTTACTGCTACTTAGATTTACTTAGATGTTAGAAATTTTCAAATGATTCAGTCATAGTTTTCATGTGTTGTCACATCCTTACAGGACGACCCACCTGGAGAGCAAAACAAGGTTGTCTTCCACTGCCCATCACCTTTTACCAAGTTTGTTTAGCCAAAATACCAAATACTTTTGGTTTCCCACACGCTACTTCATTCAAGACCACAACATCAGAGTTTAAGGTCAGAACTATGACTGTAACCACTCTTCAAGTCTCCACACCGCTAATAATAATTAATTATAATAAAATACAGAAATCTGTACAAATAAAAAAAATAGATCATGTGGATTGTGTATTGAATCATATGTATTCTCTTTTCTCAAGTGGGATTCCATCACTATTTGTAAGCATCATTTACATTTTATATTTACCGTAATTTCCGGACTATAAGCCGCTACTTTTTGCACAAGCTTTAAACCCTGCGCTTTATAATACGGTGCGGCTTTTCTATGGAGTTTTCGGGATTTTTGTGATATCGTAAGAGGATTTGTTTTGGTTTGTTCCGCTGTTGTACGGCGCTACTTTGCTTGGCGGAAAGGCATGTGATCACAGTCACGGGGGAAAAGAGTGTGTTGGTCACATCGCCAGACAAAGTATGTACGAATTAGCACGAAAAAGAAACAAGATTGGCAAGAGCAAGACAGGTATTGCAGGAGCAAAGGAAGTTTTCATTCACAAACCATCATTATGGGAAACCAAAGAAATGCGTATGATGCAGCTTTTAAATAAATGGCAGTCGATTTGGCTCTCAACAAGGGAAACAGAGCTGCTGCACGTAGCCTTGGCATAAACAAATCAATGGTGAGACGTTGGAGACGCCAGCATGAGGAACTGACTCAGTCCAAAAAGACGAAAAAAGCTTTCAGACGTAATAAAATCAGATGGCCCAAACTCGAAAACTTTATTGAAGACTGGCAAGGTGTTTCAACTGTGCAGATCCAACTGAAAGCCGTGTTACTGCATCTTTGCCTGAAAGGTAGGCCAATTATATTTTTCTGGTGTGCTGTAGGTTATTGTTATACAAGACATTTGTTACTCATTTAAACAGCACAATACATGTTTTTGTTTTAATTACCGGTACTTGTACATATACGTAAAAAGTTATGCAAATATGTACCGAGTTCAAAATGTTAATAAAAAGAATGTGTTACCAAACAGTCATCTCTTTCCTGACAATCCCTGTTGTGCATATTCTCTTACATATGACAATTAAACAGTAAAACACCTGCAGCTTTTAGTCCTGATGCGTCTAATGTATGAACAAAACAGGATTTTCCCCTCATTTTAGCTTGTGCTAAAATGTCCCCTAATATTCAGGTGTACCTTGTAGTCCGGAAAATATGGTACAACATTTATTCATTTTCACATGACTGCACTGATGTGAGAGCTTCAAAGAACTTCAACATTACTATCTGAGAGGCTAGAAAGAGTAGAACACATTCCACGTTATCATTAAATGCTAATAAGCAAGTCTATTGTTTTAAATACAACATGAACAACATTAATTGTTACTATCCTGTACTATACCAGGACATTCCTCTGTCATTAAGTGCTTTAAACAAGTCTAGTACATTAGATATATACTGTACAGCAGATGTTATAACATGACCTATAGAGATACATTACTATAAAGAATTGAAATGAGTACAGGATAGTCCTCCTCAGTAGTAAAAGCTACGAATAATTCCAATACATTGAATTAAATGTGTATCAAGTAACATGAACAATAAGTGGGAAATTGTTCTCTTGAAACAATTACGTAGATAGATTGTGATCTGCTGGGCTTAGATGCTGATGTGGGCACGGAACATTTGAGCCGTGAGGTGCTTCTTGAGGGTAGAGAGAGAGACTCTGCAGTTTTGATGTGTTTGATCTGTTCGTTCCACCAAAGAGGAATAACAAAAGAGAAGAGCCTGGAGTGGTGTTTGATTCCATGTGGGGATTGACTCTCCAGATCCCTTGATCCCATGGACGAGCATCAAGGAGCCAAGCAAAGACGTTACATGAGATGTTGCATTTTGAATCCTTTGCAGTGGGTTGATTGAGGTTGTGGTCAGCAGTGGTCCAGACGAGAGAGAACCAGTGCCTGGACTATGAGTTCAGTGGAGCATTCGGGAAGGTATAGCCGTGGATAATCTTGATCTTGCTGCAAAGTAGTCCTTGAAGGTCAGCTGGTCATTGATCATTCTGAGGCTTTTTGCAGTGCTGTTCAGTGTAATGACCAATGGGAGATGGACAGAGATGTTGTGATGTATCATCGGGTTAGTGAGGAAGATGAGGACCATGGTCTTGGACAATTTGATGGTCTTGCATCCAGAATACAAAGTCATCTTCTGGTTGGAAAGACCGGTACAATTGATTGTCGTCAGTATAACTGATAAAAGAAGCTGTGTTAATGGATTACTTTGCCAAGTGATGTAGTATAGAGTGAAAAAGGAAGAGGTTCAGAATTAAACCTTGAGGTATGCCAGTCATCAAAAGAGGAACCAATACTTCACCTCTCCAGGTTACCTGGTAAGACCTACCTGTGAGGTAGGAGCTGAACTACTCAAGCATCTTCCTGGTAATGCCAGCACTGGAGAGAGTTGGAAAGGAGGAGCCATCAGCATATCTATACTATATCCAAATATTACTTCATTCAGTTCCTTCTAATGGCAGTTATCGGCCTGCTTTTGACATTTCTGGTAAAGGCAGCTGTTGGTAATCGAGGTGTTTACAAATATATTGGGAAACAAATTAGAACTTTAAATGACCAGCATCATGCAGAAACATCTGTTGATATTTGCAAAACAAATCAGATGGAATCAGTTGATTAATGAGCAAGTTATGGCTGATTTAATCATGAGAACTTATCATAGAGCTTGACCTTTCCAGGGCATTTATGTACAGCCATGTGAAAAATTATGACACCCCATTAAATATTAATATATACTCACATATTGATGTCTAATCTTATTATTTGTCTCTGGAATAGAAAGTGATTTAATTGCAGGTAAACAAGACATTAACCTTGATTTATTAATTGACTAAAAGATGAACAAAAATGTGTATTTCTACTGAGGAAAAAGATAATGCACCCTACCCCCTAGTACTGTAAGTAGTATTATTGCACAGGCTGAAATAACTGAAGTGAAATTATTCTTTTAGTCATGTATCAGTCTCTGACATTGGTCTGAGGAAAGTTTGCCCCACTCCCAACTGTGAGATGTTTGAGGGGTTTCTTGCAGGTGCATCTCGTTTCAAGTCACCATACAACATCTCAATGGGATTAAGGTATGGGCTTTGACTCTGCCACTCCAATACTCTTAATTTCTTAGTTTTCAGTCCTTGGTGGACCTTGGTGGTTCAGCTTTAATGTTCTTACAGATGGTCTCACATGTTACTCAAACACCCTCTGATACACTGTAGAATTCGTGATGGATTCTGTGATGGTGAGCTGGCCAGGTCCTGCTGCAGCAAAACATCCCCACACCATGAAATGTCCACCTCCATGCTTCACAGTTGGCATAAAGTTCTTTTCCTAGAATACTGTATTTGGTATATGCCAGACATGTTCTCTGTTCTGGTGTACAAATAATTCAGTTTTAGATCCATCGGTCAAAAGAACAATATTCCAGAAGTCCTGTTCTTTGTCTACATTCTCTTTGGCAAACCTCAGTCTGGCCTTGATGTTTCTCATAGAGAGCAACGGTTTCCTCCTTGCACACTTCCTATGCAAGTTGAAGTTGTGCAGTCTCTTTCTGTTTGTAGAGGCGATTTTACATCAACAGTAGCAAGGGCTTCCTGTAGGTTCCATGATTTTAGGGGTTTTGGAGACTTCTTTTAGCATCTTGCGGCCTACTCTCATAGTGAACTTGCTTGGATGGCCAGACCTGGGCATGTTGGCAGCATGATACAATATTTTATGACACTTTTTAGTACCAGGTTTGGCTCAAGGCCCAGACACAGATGAAAAAGAAATACTACCACCAACCATGACCAGCTGATGATCAATTTCCATCATTTGACCATCACATCTTGTCTCTTGAAAAATTAACACTTGAATCAAACAACAAAAACTATAGGTATATAGAAAATCTCGGTATACAGCTTTCTGGCAATTCTTAAAATTGGTAATGATAAAGTTTTGCTACTTTAAAAAAGACTACTCTGTGTGTGTGTGTGTCCTCTTGAGAGTGCCGTTATCTTGCATTGTTTGCTTTTGTTTTGTTTCTCATGTACTTCTTTCTCGCTCCACCAACTGCCAACATTGAATTGTCAAGCTCAATCTGCCAAAACTGTGTTGACATAAGAGACACACTGTATGGGACAGTCTGCAAAAACTAGGGAGTGTGTATGTTTGCTAATAGCCTGACAGTTTCCAATGCTCAACCAACAGTCCAACACTTTGATACAATGTAAAGTATTCAGTGTACAGCTTGTATAACAGTGTAAATTTGCTGTTCCTTCAAATAACTCAAAACACAGCCATTAATGTATAAAACCAACAAAAGTGATTAAACCCCACCATGAAAATGTCCAGATTGTGCCCAATGAGTCAATATTTTGTGTGGCCACCATTATTTTCCAGCACTGCCTTAACACTCTGCCTTAACTCATGCTTGGCCAGTTCAGCACTTTTACCCTCAGTTTCTTTAGCAAGGCAGTGGTAATCTTGGAAGAACTGTTTCAGAAGGAAGAGAATCATGCTCTGCTTCACTGTACATGTTGGCATTCATGGTTCCCTCAATAAACTGTATCTCCCAAGTGCTAGCAGCACTCATGCAGCCCCAAACCATGACACTTCCACCATCACCCACACACTTGACTTTGTACCTCCCACCTGGTTGCTGCCACACACGCTTGACACCATCTGAACCACATAAGTTTATCTTGGTCTCATCAGACCACAGGACATGGTTCCAGTAATCCATATCCTTAGTGTTTGCAGGCTTTCTTCTACATCACCTTTGAAGAGGCTTCTTTCTGGGACAACAGCCATGCAGACCAATTTGATGAAGTGTGCGGTGTATGGTCTGAGCACTGACAGGCTGACCCCAACCCCTTCAATCTCTGCAGCAATGCTGGCAGCTCATGGCAGCTGCACTCCACCTCTCTCTTTCCCACTTGGACAAAAAAGACAAGTTAGATTTTTGTTCATAGACTTCAGTTCAGCATTCAACACCATCATCCCCCTAAAACCCCCCAAAACTAAGCAAGGTTGGACTGAGCACCTCGGCAACTTGATATTTGACTTCCTGTGAGCGAGGCCTCATTGTCCAAATCGGCAACATTTCTACGACCATCAGACTGAGCATAGGAGCTTCTCAGGGCTATGTTCTCAGTCTACTGTTGTTCACTTTCCTAACACATGACTGCACAGCTCTGCACAGCTCTAACCATATCACCAAATTCACCGACAACACAACCATGGTGGGGCTTGTCAGCAACAACTGTAGCTGTAGGGAGAACTGCATAAATGGGAGTGTGGAAATGCTGGGGGTTTTGTGCTTTGTGTTCACGTTCTGTGTGTTTCAGGTGGAGGAGCAGTGCTGAGCCGCAGTGTTTGTGATGATTGCAGCATGTTGTGTTTGTGTGAGTGAGCTGGCGGTGAATGATCAGGCTCACTCTATCTGTAATGAGTATAGAGATTAGTGACTTTGGGGCCTGGCCATTCAGCGCCATGCCTCGCTCACGGGTTAATGCTTGTGCGCATCCTAGCCTCTAGGGGCGCACCGGTACAGGTTGGCCTTTTTAAAGGCTGGTTACAAGCAAAATATCTGGCCAACACTCTGACTGGTTTAAAAGCATTACCCTATGTGCGTGTGTGTCACTTAGCAGCTCTCTCATCCCTAGAGAACCACTACAATATTATAACGTGCACAGATATTGTATATCTCTGACCCCCCCCCCCCCTCCCACTTTATATTCCTACTACGTGGAGCCTTGTTGTCTCGTCTTTCTATATACTGTACTGTATATAACAGAGATAAAAATACTTTTTTGTTTTTTTTTTACTAACATTTTTTACTTTGACTTTGACACATCTGTTTCAAAAGACAACCTCTGGATATGACACTGAGCATGTGTACTCAACTTCTTTGGATGATCATGGTGAGGCCTGTTTTGAGTGGAACCTGTCCTGTTAAATGGCTGTATGGTCTTGGCCACTGTGCTGCAGCTCAGTTTCAGGGTGTTTTTTACATCTTACATTCTAGGTCATCTTTATGTAGAACAACAATTATTTTTTTCAGCTCCTCAGAGATTTCTTTGCCATGAGGTGCCATGTTGAACTTCCATTGACCAGTATGAGAGTGTGATAGCGATAACAATTAATTTAACACACCTGCTTCCCGTTCACACCTGAGACCTTTGCAAAACTGTGAGGAATGTACTCATCTTTGTGTATGTATGTATGTATGTGTATATATATATATATATTTTATTATCTTTTTGTTTTTACTCATTTTTTATATTTTTTTATGTTTTACTCATTGTTTCATGTAATCGACAGGGCATAGGCACAAAATGATTTTGATTTCTGTATAGTGGAGAAAATAATTATTTGACCCCTAGCTGATTTTGTAAGTTTGCCCATGAAATGCAAATCAAGTTATATATTTTATATAATGCAATTTTCAGGATTTTTTTTTTGATGATCAATCTCTCACTGTTAAAATAAACCCATTAAAATTATAGACTGTTCATTACTTTGTCAGCAGGCAAACTTATAATATCAGCGAGTGGTCAAATAATTATTTCCTTCGCTGTATAGTCTTAGCAGCAGTAGTAGATTGCATTGCTTTTTAATTTAATAATCGGTCATGCGCTGTAGAGACATGGGTACATGTAGTGAACAGTCAGACTTTAGCTTGGAGGTTGTTTGAGGAATTTCTTCACATCAACTCTGTCAATTCACATTAAATGCAGACGCACCAATAACTCAATAATCTGCTAAAGTCATTAGTCAGAAGTGTTGTCATGCCTGTGGGAAGGAAAGAAGCTAAAATTGAAGGGAACTGTCCGTCTAGTTTACCATGTGCCATATTGCTGGGTGGGTTTCTATGCCAGCTGGGTAATAATACCTTAAATTAGTATTTAAACAAACATATATGTATTTGTTTAAGATTAATTAACAATGCTATGCAGTTTCAGGTACGTGTGACAACCATAGGTTCATTACACAGTAATTACATTTATTACATCATGCATCATAAATGCATGAGTTCCTACTTACATCAAAATTCGAGTAACTTCACAGAACCCCCAGTATATATATATATATATATTAACGGATTGTTACAGAGCAAACTCATTTATTCCTTGATAATAATAATAATAATAATAATAATAATGGCATACTGTAGTGTTTGTATTTTATGTGCAGATTCTTGTTAACACTATGGGGGAGAAACAGGTTCCTTGAGTGTGTGGCTTGTAGAGTTGTGAATTCCAGAAGCTGCTCCATTTACGTAATAAAACAGAGTGATGGCATGTAGAAGGGGCGGGTTTGTGGGCGTGAAGTAAGGAAGGGAAGCTACTTGCTCTGAGATTCTGAAATTTTCAGGGACTTCAGTGTTAATCCATCCACATGTGGAGCATTGGCCAACAATCGTCCGCACCGGGGAGCAGTGTATTGGGACGGTACGTTGCTCAGTGGTGATTGGTCTGGATCACAAGGTCCTAAACACTAGGCCTCCACTGCACTGGCTGAGGAACTCGCCTCTACTGACTTGTTCTTGTGTAGTTTTGCTGTAACTGTCACTAGAGGCCATGTTGTCAGTACCTACACATCGGTGCTTGAACTTTGTGCTGGTTGAGTTGTTTTAAAGCACTGCAGTCTCAAGCAAAGGTCTGCTCTTATTCGTGGTCTGTTGGTGTGATGGTAATTATTAAATTCACCTGAGGACGAACTGTAAGGAGAATACAAGAAGAACCAGTACTGTTCAAACGGAAATTGTGTAAATTGTGTTAAAAGTGTTATTTCCCCCCCAAAAATCACACATTCTCTTATTCTCTTTATTCAGAATGGACTGAGGCATCTCCTCACATATCAGATATGGATATTATCCCTGATGGTAACTGTCCAAATAACAACAGTCTCAATACTGTACACTCCCAAAAATGCGTCGACAAGTCTTTTACGTTTACTTGTTTAACCCTTTTCCTCTCAGACCTGGATTCCATTGTGAATGAAAGTCTAGCTAACTTCACCCATGGATTTCCACTGACTAACGACACTCAGACGAGCCACACCCACAGCCCTGGGCTTCCTGCCACACCTGAGCCAGGTAAAATAGGTTCTTTAAGCATTAAGCCTCAAGTTTCTTTTGCTGCACATTCACTGATTGTAGCTTTAAAGTGTGTTTCTCTTGCTCCACATTCACTGACCATAGCTTTAATAATGTTTATGTTTCTCTTGCTCCAAATTCACTGACTGTAGCTTTAATAATGTTTATGTTTCTCTTGCTCCAAATTCACTGACTGTAGCTTTAATAATGTTTATGTTTCTCTTGC
>JBBIGC010169696.1:0-15677 GCA_037576955.1 Lepidarchus adonis
CCTGCCTGCCTGCCTGCCTGCCTGCCTGCCTGCCTGTCTGTCTGTCTGTCTGTCTGTCTGTCTGTCTGTCTGTATGTATGTATTTTACTGAGGACTTGCAGACAGTTACTGTTAAGGGTTTAATGCTCTTTGATGTTCAGACATAAATGGTCTGTTGCATTTATAATAAATAATAATACATTTAATGTTTTATTTATAGTGCCCTTTTAGCCTTGTAGCTATTTCTTGGTGTTTGGCACAAATTCATCTTGGGCTCATTTGTTGCTGCTTCAAAGTTTGTTTGTTTTTAGCAGTGCTTTTCTATAGATTTTGCTTGAAAGTTTGTTAGCCCTTTGGAATTTTTTATATTTTTGCCAGAATTTATTTTAAAATATCTGTATGTAGTATTTGAAGAAGATTTATTCTAAAAGCAGGGGTCTTTCGAATCTTCAAAACATGTTTGGAAATGTATCATGCTCGAACAAAGGTGGTGTAATTAACCACCTCAGAATACAAGTTGTTGGTGCTCATTTGGCTGTAAAGGATTACAAGGAGTTTAGACTTCACCAATCCACAGTCAGACAGACTGATTACAAATTTAAGACCATTGTTTCTCTCTCCAGGAATGCATGACCAACAAAGAACATTTCAAGAGCAACATTTAATTGTCCATTAGGTCACAAAGGAACCCATGGTAGCTTCTTGAACACTGGCTAATGTTAATGTTCATGAGGTCACCATCACGAAAACACAGCAATAATGGTGTGCATGGCAGGATTGAAAGCATGAGGTCTCTGCTCTCCAAAAATGACATTCCTGTTTGTCTTCAGTTTGCCAAAGATTGCACGGACAAGTTCCAAACATTTTGTCAATTCATTTTTGTGTAATGTTTGGAGAAATGAAAACACTGCGTTCTGTCATAAAAACCATATCCCATTTATGAAGCATGGTGGTGGTAGAATCATGGAGTGTACCAGCTGGCTGCAAATGGGCTAGGATTGTCTGCCATTATTAATGAAACAGTGAATTACAAATTATAGCAGCAGGATCACAATGAGAATATCAGTAATTTTTGTTTCATTACTTGAATCTCAAGAGGGAGTGGGATGTTATATAGTTCTACCAAAGAATGGTTACAGAAGAATTGTGTTAATGTTTTGAAATTACCAGTTCTAAGTCTGGACCCATAAGAATTTCATGGAAGGGCTCAATGCAAGCAGTTAATGTGGACAACTCCCACCAGTATCTGAGAGATGATGCTGTTCTGCATAGAAAAGAAAAATTTTCAAGCTAATGTGCAGGACTGATCAACAGGTTCCAGAAATATTTAGTGGCAGTTATTTCTGCACAAGAAACTAGCCACACCAGAAACTGAAATAAAGGTTCGTATGCTTTTGCCTCTTAGATACAGTGGAGAAAATAAATATTTGACCCCTCACTGATTTTGTGTGCTTGCCCACTGATAAAGAAATGAACAGTCTATCATTTTAATGGTAACAGTGAGAGAGAGAATATCAAAAATGATTTGAATTTAATTGAAATAAGTATTTGATCCCCTCACAAAACAAGACTTAATACTTGGTGGCAAAACCCTTGTTGGCAGCACAGAGGTCAGAGGTTTCTTGTAGTTGATGACCAGGTTTGCACACATAGCAAGAGGAATTTTGGTCTCCTTCTCTTTGCAGATCAGCTCTAAATCAGCTCTAAAGGTTTTGAGGCTGTTGCTTGGCAACTCGAAGCTTCAGCTTCCTCCACAGGTTTTCTGTGGGATTAAGGTCCAGAGACTGGCTAGGCCACTCCATGAAATAAATTCATGAAATTCTTCTTAAGCCACTCCTTTGTTGCCTTGCCTGTGTGCATAGATTCATTGTTGCCCTGGCAGAGGACAGGAGGTTGTCACTCAATATTTTATGGTACTCGGCTCATTCAGGTGTTCATTGGCAAACTTCAGATGGGCCTTCACATGTGCCTTCTTGAGCAGGGGGATCAATTTTGGCGTAATGTGTTACCAGTGGTTTTCTTGGTCACTGTGCTCTCAGCTGCCTTGAGATAATTGACAAGCTCCTCCCATGTAGTACCTTTCTCATGATCATCTTCACCCCATGAGGTAAGATCTTGTGTTGAGCACCAGGTCGAGGTTGATTGGTGGTCATTTTGTGTTCCTTCCATTTTCAATGAATTGCACCAGCAGTTGTCTCCTTTTCACCCAGCTTTTGCTTATGGTTTTATATTCCATTCCAGTGCTACAATCTTGTCCCTGACATCCTTAGACAGCTCTTTGGTCTTGGCCATGGTGGAGAGGTCAGAGTCTGATTGATTGATTGAGTCTGTGAACAGGTGTCTTTTATACAGCTAAATAGTTGGCCAGGACATCCTTGAGATTTACTAATCTCAATAAATGTTTTTTTCTGGATAAATAAAGATTTAATAAAGTTGAGACAGGTGTCTTTAATGTGGGTGACTAGTTGACATTAGTATCTAATCGGTTTTTCGGAGCCAGAACTCTTAATGGCTGGTAGAGGTAATAAATACTTATTTCACTCAATGAAATGCAAATCAATTTGTATATTTTATATACTGTGATTTTCTGGATTTTCTTTTTGATATTCTACATCTGTTAAAATAAACCTACCATTAAAACTGTTCATTTCTTTGTCAGTGAGAAAACTTACAAAATCAGCCAGTGGTTATATAATAATATTTACAAGATATACATGATATTACAAGTAGATTTTGTTACTTCCTATATCAGTGCACAGAACTGCCAAATTTTGGGCTGTCTGTATTTGCCTGTAGGTATAGTTAATGTAAAGGTTATTATGCTGAAGTACACAGGTGCACAAGCGTGAAGAAATGTATTGTGAAAATTAAAGATCATTGTCCTTTTGGGCCCATTGATGCATGTGTTAAGAATACGCTTTGTTACACTCATCATGTTTTGCTGTTGTGCTTTGTCTCATTTCCAAGTCTTTTAACTAACATTCCCCTCCGTCTCTCATTTTCTCCCACAGCGCCCTCGGAGGGCCCTCAGCCCTGCATATCCCTGCCTTCCCGAGTGGAGGCTGCCTCATTGACTACGTGCCTCAAGTGTGCCAGTTACTCACAAATAAGGTAAAAAGCATCCGTCTTCTTGTGCTCGCATGTGTCTGTGTGCCCACACATTCATTACGGGGATTATATAATATCATGGCGTACCCTGCGTTTGTGCCGTCAAGTGCAGTGCTTTTCATTTTCTATCCATTGCTCTCCCCAATGCCAGCTGCCATTTCTCAGTTGGTATCCAAGTCTTCTGTATTTCAGAACACATTCATCTAGATAGGGTGAGGAGAGATGTTTGCATCCTCCATAACACCCTCACTTAATCGGCCATCTTTTCAAGCTGGGGGAGAATGCAGAATGCCCAGTCCAGACAGATTCCTCACTAACATTGCTCTGATAGAGGGATAGAAATGAAAGTCTTTTTATATAATAATAATTACCATCATAATGTGTTAGTGATAGATAGATAGATAGATAGATAGATAGATAGATAGATAGATAGATAGATAGATAGATAGATAGATAGATGTTTTCATATTACTGATAGTGATCATAATAATAATAAAAATAATAAAAAACTAACAGTAACAACAATAACAGTAATATATATGTAGTTATATGGCTGTATAGTATTATATATAGTAACTATATGTAGCTATACTTGCACAACAACCTATTGTTAGTATTAGTATTAGTATTATATCATTATTAATGACAATAATAATAGTAATTATAATAATAATTATAATATTGCTTTTGTTGTTACTGTTGTTGACCTCAGCGACTTATACAGGCCAGTACAGACCCTATACATGTTCTACACACAGACAACAATAACAGAAGAAAAAAGATGAACTCAGCCATGCTGTAAATCATATTTGCATATGCGCATGCAAGCGAAGGTGAATGCATGGTTGAACACATGCATGGTGGCGTGCGCAGTGGCCAACCTCCATAGCCCATTTCAGGCCTGGAAGGGCAGGAGGGTTGACAGGTGCAGATGGACTGGAGAAGCTGTGTTCTGTCAGTGGCCGTAGGGATAGCCTCTGTTAACCCCCACCCCGTCCTCTGCTCTTGCTTCACCGGACCCCTCACCTCACCTGAAGAGCGGCACACATGCAGAGAGACAGGATGCATAATCAGGCCTTACCCATGTTCCAGTGGCAGTGCCAGCCAAGGCCCCCAGCCATATTCACCTCAACTAGGGTCATGGAGCAGGACGAGAGTGCGTGTTGGACTGTGGGAGGACCTGGATAAAATCTGACAAGGGTGAAAAATTGTGTATCATAAGTATGCAAACATGCATCCTTTGTCAGATAAAGAGCCAGGCTTGTGGAGTTGGTGCATAATTGCTGGCAAATCAAAAGATTCAGTTTCGAAAGAAAAGTGCATTTGTATTGTTTTTATTGAATGATTCATTGTTTTTAGAAGGCTTGTGACATCAAATGTGTGAAATGTACAATTACAGATTGCATCATATGACAATTAGATCATCCTTGTTTGAAAGTGAATAGCATTTCCCCATCAATTACATACTCTTCCTGCTCTAACAGACACCTACACCTTTACACCTACACATACAAAAGCACATGCGGACACACAGGAAGTCGGGTTCTGAAAGATCGCAATGGAGCATGTCTAACGACTACATGCCTTAGCCATGACTCACCTTTCTGTCACCGACGCCCATGTACGCTTACCTGCCAATAGGAGGGCTTGGCCTGGGTTGTATGTCATGGTGCTTTGCCCCCGGTGAGGGTGTGGAGGGCACTGATGCAAAGTTCCTACCCTGCTCACCTCAGGAGCTAAACAAATACAGCCTAGAGAAAGGCCTGGGCTGTGGCTGGGCTGTTTGCTTTTGTACATTTTTTCAGGAATAAATCACCTAAATCAATCATATAAATTCATTATATGTACATGTAATATAATATGCAAGTGTATATATACACAGTTGGGCAAAAAGTATTTGTCAGCCACTGATTCTGCAGGTTGTCCCACTTAAAAAGATGAGCGAGTCTGTAATGTTCATCATAGGTTCACTTCAACTGTGAGACAGAATGTAAAAAAATCCAGGAAATCACACTGTATGTTTTTTAAAGAATTTATTTGTATAATGGTGCAGAAAATAAGAACTTGGTCAATAACAAAAGTTCACCTCAATACTTTGTAATGCAACCTTGGTTGGTCAAACATTTCCTGTAGGTCTTTATGGTTAATACAGGTAATGAGTGGAGGATAGAAGAGCTTCTTAAACAGGCATGTGAGGGCCAGAATTCTTGCTTGTTTGTAGGTGCTCAATACTTATTTTCTGTGATTCTTTAATAATCATACAATGTGATTTCCTGGATTTTTTTTTTACGTTGAATCTCTCACATTTTGTGTTTGCCCCACTGTGTATATATATATAAATAACTTAAACATAACTGCACAGATGAATAGGTTTAATGTGTTTATCCTGTCTGTACAAAATTAGGCACATTTTATATTTAATTATATTTAACTATATAGTTATGTAGTTAAAAGCTTAACGCTTCTATGTTCTGTGTTTCCATTCTTTATACAGTATATTTGACATAATGTAATTGCATGTAAGAAAAATTCCAAAAATTTTATATTTTTGGAGCTGTACTGTTCTGACTGCTACAGTCTATGAGGGACAAATGCACCTCAAATGCAGACCTATCATTCTGTACTGTATCCCTTTGGTGAGTGTAATCTTATAAACTGCAGTCAAGTCTAGCTGAAACAATCATGCCTGAAAAACATTTACTTCGCTATATCTGACTGCTGTCTGATCAGTATCAGGCAGTATTACAGGTTTCAGTGTCTGTGCCAGGTGAGAAAAATCACCTTCTCTCGAATGAAGCATCATGACTTTCTTGTCCAAATGTCTAAATGTACAGGAAGGAGGGGCAATTACTTTATATCATCATAACATGCAGGATCAGATTTGCACTGGTTAGCCAGGTCCAGTCCCAGCCTCAAATATCATCTCCTTCAGCAGAATGCTGGCATTGCATCACTGGTGTTTCACCAGCGTGAAACATGAGCCTTTTCATTGGCAGGTCAGTCTCTCCTGCTGACCCCAATACTTGTCACAAATCTCAGCCTCGCTTACTTGTAACTTGTACCCGCACATAGTAGTAGGTGATTCAGTATTGCAGTCGACTGCTCATTGTGATCTAGTATCACATCCTTGCAGAAGCTGTTGAAGCTGTAAATGTCAGTAGGAGACTTGGTTTAATCACTTGAATGTGAGCACTGAAGAATGACTGTGTGGCCTGTGTCCCATTGTGCATTGTCCCTGTCGTTTCTCATTCCCTGCTTTTTCTGCACTCTCGATTCAGGTGCAGTATGTTATTCAAGGCTACCATAAGAGGAGAGAGTACATTGCTGCCTTTCTTAGTCATTTTGGAATGTGAGTCCTCTCTTCCCTTATTTTATATGTAGGAAATTGTGTATAAATTGTGCTTCCGGTGTTTTTCTAACTATTCCTTTTTATGTTATTCGAGATAATATTCTTATTCTTATATTCTTGCTATGTTGGTGCTGGTGCAAAATGAAAAAAAAATGTTTTGATTAATATTATGTAATTTATGTATAGAGTTGGGTGAAAAAGTTAATTTTAATTAACAATACTGGGAGATTCAAGTAATACAACCGAATAAATAATTATAACGGAAGAAACAACTTTGCAAAATCTTCTAAAATGTAATTCTACAAAAAAAGTTTAGTTTCTGTTGAGGGATAAATTAGGACACCCCCACATTTATTCCTTATTAAAATTGCTCAAATCACACACAGGTGTAGCACATCAGGTGCACATGATTAGAACATCGTTACTTAGCATTTTGAAGGAGGTTTGCCCTATTTAAACCTCAGACATTTAGTTTGGTGTGCTCCTGACTGTTGAAGTGAGAGCAAACACCATGGCAAGATCAAAATAACTGTCTGAGGCCTTCAGACAGAACGTTGTAGTAGTTTATTAGTCTGTAATCAGCCATTCTACTATCCAGAAAATAGTATACAAGTGGAGGACTTCCAGAATAACTGTCAACATTTAAGCAAGTTCACACTCAGAGCAGACCACAAAAACCCTAAAATGTCATCACTGGACCTACAGCTGAGTCTTGTTGCTGTTGAAAGCTGTTGAAAGTGCCTCTACAATCACAAAGAGATAACTTGCATGGGAGGTGTGCAAGGAGGAAACCTTTGCTCTCTAAAAGAAATATCAAGGCCAGACTGAAGTTTGCCAGAGAGAACGTAGACAAAGACCAGGACTTCTGGAATAATGTTCTAGAGTTTAAACTGAGTTATTTGGATACCAGAACAGAGGACATGTCTAAACCAAATAGAGCATTCTAGAAAAAGATCCTCATACCCACGGAGAAGCATGGTGTTGGAAGTGTCATGGTTTGGGGATACTTTGTTTAAGCAGGACCTGGCCAGCTCACCATCATAGAAGCCACCATGAATTCTACCATGTATCAGAGGGTGCTTGAGACCATCTGTAAGATAGAATATCAATAAGAAAATCCAGAAAAAACATATTATATAAAATATATAAATTGATTTGCATTTCATTGAGTGAAACAAGTATTTGATCCCCTACCAACCATTAAGAGTTCTGTCTCACAGAGACCTGTTAGATTCTCCTAATTTCAACTCGTTACCCACACTTGGTCTCACCAATGGGCAAGACCAAAGAGCTTTCTAAGGATTTCAGGGACAAGATTGTAGCCCTGCACAAGACTGGAATGGGCTACAAAACCATAAGCAAGAAGTTGGGTTAAAAGGAGACAACTGTTGGTGCAATTTTTTGAAAATGGAAGAAACACAAAATGACCATCATTCGACCTCAGTCTGGGGCTCCACGCAAGATCTCAGCTTGTAGGGTGAGGATGATCATGAGAAAGGTGACAACCTCCTTCCCTCTGCCAGGACACTGAAAATGGGTGGTGGATGGGTCTTCTAGCACGACAATGACCCAAGCCAAGACAACAAAGGAGTGGTTCAAGAAGAAGCACATTAAGGTCTTGGAGTGACCTGGCCAGTCTCCGGACCTTAATCCCATAGAAAAACTGTGGAGGGAGCTGAAGCTTTGAGTTTTGAAGCGACAGCTTCAAAACTTTAATGATTTAGAGCTGATCTGCAAAGAAGAGTGGACCAAAATTCCTCCTACTATGTGCGCAAACCTGTTCATCAACTACAATGCCAACTTGCCAACAAGGGTTTTGCTAAGATATCAAATTCTTATTTCACTAAATAAAATGCAAATCACTTTTTATATTTTATATAATGTGATCTTCTGGATTTTCTTTTTGATATTCTATCTCTCACTGTTAAAATAAACCTATCATTTAAATGATGTTCAGTTCTTTGTCAGTGGGCAAACTCGGGGTAGGTAGGGTCCCACAACACTGCTCCTCAGTTGCTGTTGATAGCTGCCCACTGCTCCAAGTGTAGATGGGTTAAAGGTCACATTTCATTGTGGTGCACAATGATGGTGTGCTCACAATCACAAATAGTCGTGTTCTAGTCACATTAGTTACTGACTAAGAGAATTACATTACATTACCCTTGTGATTTAGTGAGCTATATACATTAGTCAAGTTGAAATGTATTTATATCACACCTTTTAGCAACTATAGTTGTACAAAGTGCTGTATATTCTCAGAAGGAAAACAAAATTCAATATGACCAAAAACAGTAAAAGCTTTAAGCATAAAACATGACACGAGGAGACAGAATATTAAAAGACAGAGTGAAAATGATAAGATACATTTATGCACAGTGGATTTAAAAGATACATTTCCTCAAAATGAACCAATATTCTGTGCTTTGTAGGTGTGTGTACTAGCTGTGGCAGATACTGTGCAATGGTGTGAATTTGCTCAGCACATTTTGAGCGTGGGAAACGCTGTAAACTCCACGAGTGCTTAATCCTAGTGAACTGACTGATAGAGAGCTCCCTGCTAAAAAAGAGAGCCATAACCTCACCTAAACAGGCCAGACTGGATTTTTATTTTTAAAAATTCGTTTGTGCACATGCTTCTGTTGCCCTGTTTCTGGATCTTCATGTAGCATCAACAGTTCAGCGCTTAATAGAGTATAACTGGCTGGTTATGTGCTTTTTAAATAATATTCACTATAATTGGCTGTATTCTTCAACTAGTGAAAAGACTAATGGATTTGTACTTGTACTTTCCATTTGGTGCAGACGTTTAGAGATGTTATAAGAGTATCACAGATGCAGTCATTATTCCTGGAAGTAATCAATAAAGTAGTCTCATTCCAGACGTAATGAAGAATTTGTAATGTATTGCTGGTTTTTTTTTAAATAACTAGCCCAATGATATTCTCCATTCACTTCTTAGCAAAGTCCTACAAGGTCACAGGGGGTTTGAATCATGCCTGAAGTTCAGTTAATACAGTGGGTGGCATCTTGCTCTTATGTGGGCTTTTTTCCTTCTGAAATTAAGTTTTTTTATTCGTGTGCAGGGGGGTGGTTGAATATGATGCTGTGGGTTTCACTAAGCTCACTCTTCTGCTCATGTGGAAGGACTTCTGCTTTCTTGTTCATGGTAAGTGATGGAGATTCACTCACATCTCTTCTTACTAAGCATGGTGACATGTTGCCAGTGCTCCTGTGAGTTTGCCCAGACACTTTGTACCATTGCATAGTTATATCTGTACAGGATATGCCTCATGTTTTAATTTCTGTCCTTGAGATGCTTTCGTTTTCTTTCTCTCTCACACTGTAGTTGACCTGCCTCTGTACTTCCCTCGAGACCAGCCCACATTGACCTTCCAGTCCATCTACCACTTCACCAGCAGTGGACAGCTCTACTCCCAGGTGCAGAAGTCCTACCCCTACAGTCCACGCTGGGATGGCAATGAGATGGCCAAGAGAGCCAAGTAAGCCTGGTTTTACCTTTCTGCTGAAGCGATATTCAAAACTCAACCTGATGAGAAATTGTAGCAAATTTTATTTGGATGCGCTGCATAGTGTTGAAGTTCCAGTTGAGGAGGCTTCACTACATGGTTGGACTACACTGCTGAAGGTCATTTATTTATCCACATCTTCCAAGAGTACTGTCCAGCTGTCCACGCGTAGCTGGGTATTTTTTAAATTGTAGCCTTTTCTGATCCTTCATCCACATTTAAACACAGTTTTTGGTCACTCAAAACGCCTTCCAGGGCGAACATTTCTAAAAACAGCTTTTCTTTTATATGTGGACGAGGACAACAAAGATTTTCATTAAGACTTTATGTCCTTAGACATCACACTGTACTGATTGTTTTTTACATCCACCTACCAGAAACAGTAATTACTCCCCCCAGCAAGATTTCTGATCACTTTACTATGTATCGCCATCTCTTGCTTTTCATTGTTTTGGGTTTTTTTTGCGTGTGGAGATATTTTCATTTATGCAGTTATTTTCAAATCTTTCCATGCTCTTGTGGACAAGATTTTTATTTATCATTTTCAAAAATATCCAGCTATGTGTGGACAGGGTCTTAGTCTGTTGAATCTTTTGAAAATATCACATGAATTCTACCATAGTATACAGCAGGGATGCCCAATATGTTGATCGTGATCTACCTGTCAATCGCAAAGGTATTGTGAGTCGATCGCAGAGCCCTGCCTTTCAAAAGAATACACTACAGTACAGGAAGTGTGGGGTAGATTGCATGTCATTAAAAAGAGTGTTAGCCTATCATCCATCCCCCCACAGTGGCATTTGACAGTTGATTGACATACATTACAGCCAATCTGACATCTCGTCTTTTGTAACAAGTGTCACTGCACATTCAGTTACTCAGCTACTGCAAAACCAAAAAAAGCGAACAAGTCACCTAGTTAGCAGCTTTCAAATGATTTGCTTCTAAAGAAAGGGTGTAAAATGTTTGGGCGAATAAGAAAGCAATATTGGACTGTTCATTAAAAAGTACGACATTGACTACCCACAGAAAAGTTATGGAAGAGAAAGGTGAGGGACTATGCTCGGACTATGCAACTCTGGCTGATTCCATTCTGTTTAAGACATCATCAGAGTAAGGTAATATAATTTTAGATACCATATATCTTCAAATAGTAGCCTCGTAGTTTTTTCAAAAAATTATTACGACGACCCAGCATTTATTAGAGACAGGCATTTGTTGGAGACGGGTTATTATTCTTGCAGACGGAATGGTGATGTTATTTACAGCCACAAAATGTTGTGCAGCTTTTTTTTCTGTCTGTTCGGTAGTGATACTTGTCTGTGATTGGCTGTTATTGTGGGAGTGGTTTAGCACCGAATGCACCGATAAGTTTAAACAGAGTCGCTTAATATCCGTTAAGAATCCTCAGATATCACAACAGAAATTAGTAATTATGCGCGTTACACTCATATAACTGTCTTCAGAAATCAGAGGTTTGTTTTCAGCCGTTTCACACCTTTTAGGGAATAAATTCTGTTAAAACACGGAGGTAGAAAGTGAAATTTCAGAGGCACGCGCCCGTGAAAGGTGGGCAGAAGTACGGCAACTATTGGGGACCAGTGTTTATTTGTCGCCACATCTCTTCAAAGCCGGCATTTATTGGAAACTGGCGTCAATATGAGACGGGAAACTATTAAAAGATGGTAATGGTAAATAATGGTAATTATTTATAGAATGTCCTTAATATATTTTTTAGCAATTTTGTTGTTGGTAGATAATTTTTACTTGGTCACAAGCCAAAAAAGTGTGGGCACCCCGGTATACAGTATGAGCAGTCAGTGGCAGTACAAGACCAAATTTACTAGAGGGGGCCCAAGTTGGGGCCAGTGTTTTTTCCAGGGATGTCATATGAGGTCAAAAAAGATTATGGCAATATTTAAGCGTTCAAAACTTTTAGTTCAGTTTATTTGGAACAAAAAATAAATAGCGCATTAAAACAATGAGACTTACAAACACATTTTTTTGCAATGGGATTTCCCTGCAAAATAAACCCTGAAGCTGCATTTTTTTAAATTTTATGTACAATAAGATTCATATCTGGTTAAACTGCTGACAATAACCAAATTTAATGACTTTGCTTATTCACAAACATATCGAGACAGAGACGTGATTAAACTCAACGAACCTGGATTTTTGTAGTGAACTACAACAGTAACATGCCAATGTGTAAATTGGTGTTACAGGATTGAATGTTTTTGCTTAACTTTGCCTCGTTCGTTCTTGCTGGGCTGGGGTACTTCGCTCTTACAGCCGATGTTCACAGTTTACTTCTGCTCATACAGCTCATACAGTGTGTGTGTATCGCTCTAAGGAGTCCATGTTGAATGCTTAGTTATGTTAGTTCCAGTGTTAGGTCCAGCCTGTATCATCGTAAGTAATTAATACATTTATTATCTGTTCAGCACAGGGGCCCTATGTGAGCACCCAGGCTTCAGCCTGCACCAGTCTGGATGGTTAGACAGGAATACATTAATAATGGCATTTAAAATGTTAGTGTCAAGAATATATTACATAAAAACGGTGATAAGTCATTTGTCACCCTTTATTTGACTGGAATTGTTGCCACTGTTCTATGAGGCTTCATGAAAGTTGTCAGGGCATGCAGTTTGGTTGGTGCTTACTTCTACTACCATAGCTGATCTACCAGGTCCTTTACTCGTTACATTCTCCCAGTCCAGCTTTCAGAACTATGGTCTGCTTCGTGCGCAGCTCACGTTGACTATGTAGTGAGATATATTGCACTCACCTTTGGCCTGTAAGGATAACCACACCTCACTGCTGGAGAGCGTGATAAATGCTGGAGATAATGAATTCCAAATGTTTGTACTTTGGTCTCCATAATAGAAAGTCCATATCTTATCATATTTCACTAACATAGTTTTTACCTCTCGCTCTGTATGAACAAACAAACTTTAAAGCAGTAGTTCCTCTATCACTATGTAACGTGAATTGGCAACTGCAGGGGTTGGACGGGGTGTGATTGGCTGGTTGAGGACTGATTGACTGACAGCTGGTTTGAGAAACACAACTTTACAGTTGCAGGTGATCTACACGAGAAATTAGAAATTGCACACTGTATTGTTATTATTTATGTGTATTGATTCTCTCTTTCTTTCTCTCTCTCTCTCTCTCTCTCTCTCTCTCTCCCTCCTTCCCTCATAGTTTAGTTTGGACTGTGAGGGAGCTCTTCTCAATTGTGGCTGGTGTTTCGATTTTCTTAGACTTTTTACAATGAGCTGCGGTTTCTTTTGTATTTGAATGATTGTCCTGTTTTGTTGTTGTGTGGTTCATTTTACAGTTTAATAAAGGATTGTAAAACTTAAAAAACTCTCTCCCTCTTTCTCTCTGTAGAGCATACTTCAAGAGTTTCATGCCTCAGTTCCAGGAGGGGGCTTTCGCCAATGGAAAACTGTAGATTTAGAAAAGCAACATTGAGAAAACACTGCACGTATGAAACGAAGAGAACATGGCAGAACAGAAGACATGGCCTTGAACTAAGATACAGAACACAACGCATCCCTCAGACGCCACCATGAACCGAAATATTTACTGTTACCTGAGAGTCTAAATGGAACAGTGTTGAGTAAACACGTTCAGGTGAACTCTTAAGGAACCGAAGTGTCACTAATGTTTTTTTAAGAAGCTTCTTCGTGTACAGATTTTCATTCTTCTTTTTTTATTTTGTCACTTGTTTTGCACCATGATTGTTCTCCTTACTTGAAAGAGCCAGAATAAATTTTTTTTCTCATTTTTTGTAGTTTCACATCACTAAGTAACTTTTTAGAATTGATTATACAGTTAATATTCAGTCACGAAAAAGTTCTAACTTTGTTTTTTAAAGTTCTTTTCATAAGACAGAAGCGTTTTGGTTACCTGCTTGACATGTTTCGACTACTTCCTGTAGTCATCATCAGAAGCGTCATGTGATGACTACAGGAAGTAGTTGAAACATGTCAAGCAGGTAACAAAAACGCTTCTGTCTTTTGAAAAGACTGTTTAAAAAAACATAATTACAAGAAGACAGGATGAACTTGTATCAAAGAAACTCCATGTGTAATCTCCTTATTACTGTATGCTTGTGACATCAATGACAAGCATGAAGATGAGGCTATGAGTAAAATCATCAGCGTCTCAAATTCACTCCCATTGAAGCAATCACTTCTCCACAGAAAGACTTCAGTGGTTTTTGGTAAGAGTTGGGCCAGTGTGGTGCTGGGACTCTTGTCTAAGGACTCTTGTTGGTATGGGCTGGGTGGGAGATACAGCCCTAATCTATGAGGATTATGGGGGAGTTAATATTTAAGCATTTTAACCAGTAAGGCTAGGACTGCATTCATTTGTTTTGATTCTGGTTTATGAAAATACAGTCTTTGGATGCATTTGGTTGGATTGGCTTTACTAATCCTTTACTGAATATTGTAGGAATAAAAAAATATATTATTTTATTTTTATTCAAAAGGACTGCAATACTATTCTTGATTCATTTTTTCAAGGTTTATTTGAAACAGTCAGGTAAATTCTTGAAATTCATTCATTCTCCAAACAGTTTGCACATTTAGTGTTACAGGGAAGCTGGAGCCCATCCCGATTGTCTATGGGCACAAGTCAGGGTTCACCCTGAACAGGAGGCCAACCCATCACAAGGCAACACAGACAAACATTCACACTCTCCGCAATGTAGAGCAGCCAGTCAACCTAAACCACAAGCTTTTACACTTTGGGAGGAAACCAGAGAACCAAACAGAATGACACCTTTGGCTGACCCAGGGCTTGGAACCCAGGACTAACCACCGTTATATTACAAAGCTTTCTCATTGGTTAGGCCTTCATACATGGAACTGAAGTCCAGCAGATTATCCACCAACTTTATTCCAACATGACAGAGGAAGCATGTACGAGAAGAAGAACATCATTCTAGACCAGGAGTGTCCAGCATGGTTTCTCAAACACACCTGTTTTAACTTTATTGCCAGGTTTAGTGAGTGTTTTTGAGGAAGGGGACTAAGAAACTTTGGATTCCAGGACTGGAGCTGCCTACCCCTGTCTAGGCCTAGTGGAAGTTCTAGATAAGACTAACTATTAATACAACAGCTTAAACCGGTTCTTTCAGAAGATAAACAGTGGCTTGTCAATTCCAGAACTACAAACTAAAACGTCATCACCGACTTCTAAAGTGGATATCAAACGACAGACTAACATCTAGCAATAACCCATTCTGAACCATCACAATCATAGGATATGTTTCGAATATTAAATGGGTTCTGCCCCAGCTGTGCAGAGAAACTACAAGGCCGCATTATTTCCTCTGCAAACCAAAAGACATTTTTTCAGTGTTGCGATATATTCTGCGTGCGAGAGAAGGGAAGGAGGGTGTTTGTGTTTTCTTATCAGATTTTGTGGACTGAGAGTGTGTGCTTTCTGTGTATTAACTGCACATGTGGTGATTGCTTCTGATCTCGTTAGATACTTTGGTAAGTGTCAGTAGCAGCAATGGTGATAATGCTCTTACGAAGGGTGAACGTGTGCACACTGATGGATGAGATTAGGCCTCTCGTACTGAACGAAATGCAGCTGGGAGGGAGGGAGGGAGGGAGGGAGGGAGAGAGAGAGGGAGAGAGAGGGAGAGAGAGAGAGAGAGAGAGAGAGAGAGAGAGAGAGAGAGAGAGAGAGAG
>JBBIGC010169720.1:0-15673 GCA_037576955.1 Lepidarchus adonis
GTGTGTGTGTGTGTGTGTGTGTGTGTGTGTGTGTGTGTGTGTGTGTGTGTGTGTGTGTGTGTGTGTGTGTTTGGAGTAGAAAACTCGTCCAGTCCTCGTTTTGTTGAGCGAGTCTTCGACCGCGTTTCCAAAAGCGAGCGCCTCGGGTCACGTGTTTCGCACGTGACGTCACTTCGCAGGATAAAACGAGAGAAGCTCTGACCGTGTGCTCGCGCCGTGTGTTCGGACTGGGCGCGTGAAGTGCTGAACAGACACTGCGGGCAGGAGCGCGCGGGCTGGGCTACGAGCTCCGGAGTGCGCGCGCGGAAGGGAGAGGAGAGGAGGGGAAGCTGGGGACAGCTTATCGATAAAAGAGACAGAGTGAGTGCAGAACACAGCCATGGAGAACGCTGGGAACGGCTCTGATGTTCTCTATCAGTTCGCAAACCTGCTCGGTTCCAATAGCAGCAGCATGTTCTGCAGAAACTTCAGCAGCAACGCCAGTGCTCTGGACCTGGACGGGAGATGCAACAGGACGAGCGATGTGATTAAAGGCACCAACACTCCTGTGATCATCGCCATCATCATCACTGCGGTTTACTCCATCGTGTGTGTGGTGGGACTGGTGGGCAACGTCCTGGTTATGTATGTCATCATCAGGTAAGACGTGTGGAAGAGGTCCTGTTCTTCTGGGAGGGGTGGAGGGGAGTCCAAGCCTACAGGTGACCAGTGGCTTTGTCTTTATCCTCCTGAACTGATATGAGACTAAATGCTGGTGGACGGTCAGTGCCACCAGGGACGGTCTGTAAGTGAAGGGCTTTCAGATTTACATCAGTAGAGGAAGCCTGAAGCACATTGTTGCTCTTGGAGATGGATGAGTGCATCAGAGGCTTAGTCAGTGGCTTGAGCCCTTCACTACAACCCAGAAGATACAATATTAGAGTTCTTCTGGATCTATGTTGATGTATTTGCAGGTGTGTGATCTACAGTTTCATGGAACACTGAATGTAGATGCATAGGAAGTTCTACACTCCACTGGGAAAACCCCCCAAATCACTTATTTATACTCCTGGAACTGGTACAGAGTCCTATTCACACTCAAAACTCTCCAAGAACCGTTCCACCAAACGAAGAGTCAATCCAACTTTCAGATGATCTCAGACCTTTGAGTTATCTCGGCTTTTCTTACCAAAGAATCGTTGGAGAACCCATGCTTGAGAGTGCAACCTTAACAGAAGGGTACTAATGTGTTCTTTGACTTGGAAAAGCATTAGAACCCTTTGGTGCTATGTAGACGAAACATTACAAATATTCTGTGGAGAAACATATGTGGTTCCAACTATTTTCTGTACTAAAGAAACCCCTTTAGAAAGGAATTTTCAATAAGAATCATGAACTCAAAAAACCATTTGATGAATAAATAGCATCTTTGTGTTTCTTTAACTTTTTGTTGGGCCTGTGCTACGTCATAATATTAGGGAGTGTCTGAAATATAAATTTTGTAGTTTGATTCTTTTAAATGGACATTTTGTAGTGTGTTAATTGGTTTAAATTGTTTTTAATGTAAATGAACAGATTGATTTCTAGACCAAAAACAGAAATTCCAGTCAAAAAGAAGTGGGATTTTAATCACAGCAAGATCTAATAGAACACCACTATCTAGAACAAATTAACCAATATTGCTAATAAAGTTTAATTTTATCAGTAAATTCATTTTAATTGTATTTTATCCCTTCAGTCATGTTTTGTTACTATGCATTTGAGACTGATGGATGCAAATGACCTCTATTCTGATTGGTTATCCTGCATTGTGTATTGTTCAAAAGGTCGAACAATCATTATAACTTCAGTATGAATAGACAGGGTTTAGGTTTCATAGGCTGGGGAGGCTTCTATACTTTAAGGGATTGGTTTTTGTGACATCACAAAAACAACAACCTATTTACAGCCAAGTTTCCATGTATGGATTGGACAATAAAAGACATATTTTGAAGTTAAGAGCTTTTACACTGGGGTGCTCAGATTTGGTAGTTCTCCTCAAACAAACGGGCAGTTGAACTAGGTGCTTGATCAGGGAAATGACCAAACTGTGCTGGACACTGGCTCTCCGGTACCAGAATTGTGCACCCTTGCTCTACGTCCATCTTTTTTTTAATTTATTAAGGGAATGGAAATTCCATTTTCCATGATATGGCAGAAATATTACTATTATATATTTTTCTAAAATAATTTTTATAGTATTCAATGTAATGAGTGCCAAACAAACAACTTTTAGAATGAAAGACACTCTTACAATCTAGCACAAGCTGAAATCTTTAAAAGAAGAACCGAACAAGATTGTTTTGCTTACAGTGTGAAATATTAACAGTAAATGAAATAATTTTATGTGACAAATATTCTCTTCTGTTTGTTTGAATTTTTTGCAGTTTGGTTACTCAATTCTGAGAAAGACGTGGTATTTCAGGGAGGCTTTGCTACATGTATTGGCTACTTGATGTAAATGTGTGAACTGTTACACAATGCTCCTTTTATACATAAAAGCGAGACTAAGTGGGTGCTCAGTGCCTCTAGTATTTGGGGGATATGTCAACTGTGCATGAGGTGAGCTAATTGTATTTTTTGTACTTGCCACAGGCTCCACTGAGACTTTATCAGCCAATTGAATTTTTAGAGGAATGCAAATCCTTTATTGTGCACATATTGTGCCTGTAGCTGTAACACACCTGTGATTAATTATTTGATTGCAGGTCAGTATTGGTTTATTGAGCGCTATTATCAGCCATTAAGAAAAGCCTCAGGGTTTAAGCAAACATGGGCTGATAATACAAGGCTATTTAAAGACATTCCTTCCACTGGTAGAGCTGTGATGGTGTCGTACAATCTCACATCTACCACTTGATTTACTATTAAAAAGCCATATTTTTTCTTATGGGTTTTGGCTGTCTTATTGTGCATCTGATATATGGAAATGACATTTATTCTGATTGGTTGTTGTCCTGCATTGTGTTTTGTTCCAACAATCAGAAAATGGCTCTTTTAGATTGGGGAGGTTTATACATTTAAATGCATTTTGCAGCTTTGTTTCCATTTATGTACACGAGTGAAAGTTAGGTTGTGAAACTAAGACCATTTACATTTTTGATCAATCTTTTTTTATTAAAAAAAAAAAGCAAAAGTGTAATTTCCATTATGCACACTATGCTATTTATTATGAAAAAAATGTAAATTACTACTGAAAATGTATACATTAGCAGAGTATAAATTAATTGGATTAAGTATTTGACATACTGCCGTTCACCAAATAAAATGACAAGGGCTAATTATAGTCTCTTTATAATGAAATATGCAGTTGTTTTAAAGTAATTACTACATCTACAAATGTGGCATAATATATCATAATACTATTATTAACCAGTGGACATAAATATTTAACCAAAACTGAAAAATTGTGGTCTTTCTATGAAAAACCCAAAACTCGTACATATTTTCTGAAATACAAACAATTACCGGTAAGTGTCATTCTCACAGACACTAAAAAAGTAACTCATACTAAACAAGAATGAGCTCAGATCTCGTACTCATTTCTACAGCTGTGAAAAGGAAACGAGTAGTGGGAGTATGAGAAGCACTATCACACTCTGTGAGGGATCCCCTGGGATACAAGCTTTTCATCCATGAAAAATGACTGTGCAGTTTGCAAACAAGGAGCAGGAAATGTGTGGCCACTAATAGGTATAGAACACAGACATGGAGAAATGAATTGCTCACAAGGTGAAGAACTGATGTAAACCGATCACTAGTAGTCTTCTTAGACTAAGACTTTTATACTGTTTTGTATAAAAGATGGTGTGTTGTTTAGACTCGTGCAGTAATATCTATTTTGTGTCTTTTACCCATCATAAAATATTCAGATAGTAATTACATTCCTCTCAGCTCAGTTCTCTACACTAGGGTTCACCCAATACAGCGCAGAACTGAAAGTTAGAATTGATCTTTTACAAGTAAAGGTGCTAAAGAAGGTTTCTTTGGAGCGATGCCATAGAACAACAGCTTTTGGTTCTCTATAAAACTTCACAGGGAATATTTCCTTAATGCTGCATGTCTGGAGAGACCCCTAGACAGTCCATATTTTTAAGAATGTGGAATGGAGTCCATGATTGAACCACTGCTTTAAATGGTGTATATAATAAAAACAAATTATGTTCATTTCATGTATTATTTAAACACTGTAAAACTGTCCGTGTACCATGTTCAAGCTTTAGTTTTTGTGTTTCACATAAGGAAATGGCCTTGGTTCCTTTCAATGGTTTTCCTTGTCTGTCACATTTGGCTTGCATTGGGGGTATGGACCCTGATTCTGTAAATGCTGGTAATTCTGTAAATTTAGCAAATTCTCAAAATTTTGTAAATTCTGTAAAGCTGATTTGTGACAGAGCACTATATAAATAAATTGACTTCTTGACTTGAAATTATAAAACAAAACAACAAACAAACAGCTCTTTCATCTTTTTTGTGATGTCACAAAAACATTTTGTTAAACATTTCTATAAACAGATGAGCCCCTTTATTAGGTACTCTTACCTTGTCAAATTTTTTGTTATACTGACGACACTGACGTGTGTGTACATGTGTGTACGTATGTGTGTGTTACAATTACAGTCTGTAATTTGGATATAAAGTGATTGGATTAAATGGCCTAAATTATTTTTGTGGTTCACAACACCACATTGTGAGTGGATCCCAAGAAATAAAAATGAGACTAATGTAGGGTGTGGGATAATTTATAAGATTATTTTATGTCAAATGTAAGATTTTATAAAAATGAAAACCCTTACATAACATTTGTTACTTTCATATTTAAGAGTGTATAAAACAAAACATTACAGCACACTTCTCCTTGGTGACCTTGTCAATGGGAAATTCCATTTAAAAACTAGAAAAACGGAACATCTAGTGTTCAGAACTTTCTCTGCATGATGGTGTGGAAAATCTCTTTCAGTTTTAATGTGCAGAGAGGGAAATCGAAGAGAATCGTAATAGTACTCAAGCTTTTTGGTGTCATGGAGAAGCTCCCCAACAGACATGGCGTTGTGCAGGATAAAGCAGGATACATGGAGGAATGAATGGAGGAACCTCAACAATGTTTTCTAGATCTACATTTAGTAGGACAGTGCCTAAAATGCAGGTCAATGAAGTGTGACTTTAGATTTTCAAATGAGATTCCCTTTTAATGATGTTTTTAAAACGCCCACAGTGTTTGATTCCAGGCCTCTCTCGTCTTTGTTCCGTTGAACAGCTCAGACTCGGTACCAAAGAGAAAACTGTTGCATTAAATGAATGCCTCCTTTCATATGTCTAATAAATCAAAAGCTGACCTTTCACATTTAATCCTTACGCTTCTTTCATTACCTGTGACATTTCTACCAGATGCACTTCATAGTTAAAAGTCATCAATACCACTAATATCACTTCACCTCCTGTGGGCAGACTGAGGTGGGACTGGTCTATTAGTATTCGTGCCTTAGCTTGGTTGATTTTACTGTGGTCAGTCTAAACAGCCTTCCAACATCCCCTTCCTGTTTCCTTTTCCCCGAAAATACGTCCTGCAGGTAAGTTTAAACAAGCAGTGTTGTTTCTGCCTCTTCAGTCTGCCATAGTTGTTTATAAGAGGGTGAGTGTAATCTCCCGTTTGATTAAAGTGATCGCGGTCGTGGCATTCGTGAACATAAACCCGACCTCATTTGTTATCAACAAACCTCAGAAGAGTTTCAAAAAGCATGAAACATGATGTTTGAAGAAGCCTGTTGCCAATGGACTTTGTCTTCTGTATATTGCTGTATGTAATATAAATATTAAGATGTTCATTTTGCCATAGTTAATGGTCCTATGATGCTGATTTAAGAAGAATTCCACCAATCCAAACTACAGTATAATTATACGGTTAAAATTAAACAATGTCATTTAGAAATGTTCTATTCTAAACAACCTTTGGGTGAAGCAGTGGTGATGGGACCCAGACACCTAATGAGTTTAGTGCCTCCAAGAGCTGCCTCACAGAATTATGAACACACTGACTGATGCCTGAGATCATTTTATATGATCATGCTGAGAAGGCTTTGGCATAAAAATCCATTCTTGGTGCAGAGGCACGTGCTGGCTGTTATCAGGCAAAGTAGAACCAAAGAAAACAGTTTTTTTATAGATTTACCAATATTTTACCATCCGCATTACATTACAGGCATGTAGAGGTGCAGTGGATGCTCAAGCTGCAAACCTCAAACTACCTATATGTACCACTACTGAGACATTGGTCTATCATAGACAGAAAGATTTGGCTCATAACTTGAGATTTAAAAGGTATAATCTGACCAAATCTGATCTACATTGTCTCGCTGTAACTGTGGTCACATCTGCTCGCATAGCTACACTAGTTTTCCTAGTAACAGTGCATAGACTGGGGAGGGACCAGTTGCATTGCTTGGTTTTGATGTATACCCTGCGGGCAGGAGGCCAGCCCATCACGGAGACGGACAACCACACACTCAAACCTATGGGCAATCCACCTGAACTGGCTTTGGGTGGGAACTGGAGCACCTGAGGAAGCCCACATGAACCCAGGACCTTCTTGCTGTGAGGCGACAGCTCTCACCACATTACCAACAACTATAACTAGCAAAGCCAAACAAACTAGAATGACCTGGTGAGCAGATAGCATTAGCAGATTATTAGCATTTATTATTATTATTAGCATTGTCAGAAGCTCTTATCCAGAGATATGTCCTTAAGAGCATTGTAGTCAATGCTCAAGTTATGCTATACCCAAGAGCCGCTAGTCAGCTAATGTTCTAATAGAGTTAATGATCTCCCAGAAAGTGTAATGAATGTATAGTGTGGGGAATCTGTCATTTTGAACCCACTCAATCACACCAATCGAATTACACAGAAAAGACACAATGGTTTTGTAATTTTGGATACAAATGAGATGTGAATCCCATGGGAAAAAATACGATTTGGATGACCGCAAGTTCTTATTAGAGCGACATTTGTTTGGGAACATTTCCTTGAAACTCTTTACCATATATGGTGTTGTTCTTCTTTATCGTGTACTGAGACTATTGTGAAATTACTGGGCTTAAAAACAGACAGACTTCTGCTGATACACTCTTTGTGTGTTGTGTTGAGTCCCCGAGATCTCGTTCCTCAGAGAAGCTTCCTGGTGACGGTGCAGAGGGTCCCAGAGGTTCTCGAGGACAAATCCTCACAGCTCAGAAAAGTCAAACTTTGTGTTTGCCGTTCCAGCTGCTCAAATCGCATGTATGGAAAAGATTTGACCTGGTCCGGCTGACTGAAGCTGCTATGCTTCTCAATGGAATTCAACATTAACCTCATTGCTACTTCGTCCATAAAATGTAGCTCTTCCTTATTGATATTTTATAGCCACGATGATCTTCAGTAAGATGTGGCATAATCATCATTTCATAAAGTCATTTGAATATGTTTATTTTCAGACTAATGTTCAATCAGTGTTTACATCATGTAAAAATCTTTCAACAGAGGAAAACAAACGCTGATGGTCACTGGTCTGAAGAGAAGTGGTGACATGAATGAATGAAGCTGAACTTCCAGGTCTTTAGTTCATTGATTACATGTCAGCACCCAACAAACACATAACAGATGGATAGTTCCCTAAAGTGGATATGCTGGTTCAAGTGCATTTTCATTTTGCAGCAGCTGTGCATGGGTCTCTGTGGACCTGGAAATCAACCCTGTTGTGCTGTACAGTCATGACTGCCCCCATGCTGAGCTCCTGCAGTGCACTGACCCATGGAGTTCAACAGTGTTTGCAATATAAATAGTGTAATGCTGTGACCTCTCTGATTTGTTCATGCTGTTTAGTGCCAAATTGGCAGTGCACATCCCCACAAAAAGAAAAAATACAGTCCCGCTGTTTATCCCCTGCCCTTTTACTGCATGCAAAAAATATTGATTGATGAGCAAATCGGATATGAATAGTGGTGGAAAACATCCACACTGAGAGGCAGAAATTGGAGAAGAAAAAAACTGTTCAAATGAATACATTTCAAGGCATGAAGCAACAAGAGGTCCCTCATCCAGTTACTGATGACTAAGAGCATAGATGGCTCTTTAACCTGGTCTAATCTACCAAGTTTATGGCTATTGATGAATAATTTCAGGCTTTATTCCCTTTAATCTGCCCTCAGAGTAGTGGTTCATTATTAGCAAAATGTATCTGCTATTTTGGTAGTGTTCTGTAGAAACCTATAGATAATCACCTTGTCTTTAACACTTAATAAAAATATATATCTCCGGCACCTGGAGTTAATAAATTTCAGTAAATGTAATTCTTAGGCCTTGTCCACACAGGTGTTCAACTCTTGGATAAATGAAAGCGCTCTGAGTGACCTAGGCATCTTGTAGTGGCGTTTAATTGACTTCGGTAGGATGTTACTCTGGCATTGGTTCTCTCTGCAATGCTGTGTTTGTACCTGTGGGGGCAGTAATGAGGAAGCCCACAATAAATAAATAAATGAAACATCACCATATGTGGAGGATTTTAAAAGAAGCTTCAATACATTTATAATCATAATATAGAACATGTTTAACTTTATTAAAGCAGAACATCCTTAAGTTTAAAATTCTCCTGATGCAGTGATGTAGGCAGAGAGAACCTCACCACTGCTGTTAGCATGTTCACCCTGTGACTGCACAACGCATGGAGAATCATGGGATATGTTTGGTCCTCCAGAACAGTAGATAAACCACATGTAAATGCAATGTAGTAGTTTTCTTTGCACTCATCAGGATTTTGCCAGAAATAGACGTCAAGAGAATGAAGCATGCAAAAAAAAACATTCTTTTATGTTTTCCAGCTGGC
The DNA here is from genome assembly GCA_037576955.1 of Lepidarchus adonis. Lineage (NCBI taxonomy): Eukaryota > Metazoa > Chordata > Actinopteri > Characiformes > Lepidarchidae > Lepidarchus > Lepidarchus adonis. Next base: position 8,876 of record JBBIGC010169720.1, read on the forward strand.
CCAGAACAACAAAACCATAAACATTTTGACAAATTTAAATGTTATATCTCAGTGTTTCAATAACCAGTAAATATCTGAAAGCTGCCCTTTGAAGCTGACAACCAAACCTACAGTTTGATATTCTTAGTTAAAGGCTTTGAGGCAGGAAATCATTTCAAATTTTAATAATAGGGAAAAATCTAATTTCACTACACTCTGAGAAACATGTGGGAAGAGATCATCTTTTTACTGTAACTTAATTGCACAGTGAAATGAGAGGTAAGACAGATTAACATGTTTTATTATTATGTCTGGTTCACCTTTTATATTAGAGTTTTTTGTTTATAAAGTATATGCATCAGGTAAAATAAGTATTGATCACCAGTTTTCGAAGTTTATATACAGTGGGTATGGAACGTATTCAGAACCACTTTAAATGTTCACTCTGTTATATTGCAGCCATTTGTTAAAATTGTTCAATTTAATTTTTCCCCATTAATGTTCACACAGAACCACATATTGACAGAAAAATGCAGAATTGTTGACATTTTTGCAGATTTATTAAAGAAGAAAAACTGATATCACATGGTCCTGAGTATTCAGACCCTTTGCTGTGACACTCATATATTTAACTCTATTTAACCACCCTTCATCCTTGCTTTGTCATTTTTGGTCTGTTATTGTGCTCCTATGTTTCAGACTGTGTGTGTTTTATGTGAACTGTTTGTAGCCTTTTTGTTGTATGTTTTGGGTACTTATTAAATCCTGTATTTTGTGCCAAGAGTTTGCTTTCACTTACTTCCAGCAACCCCTAAAACCTCACAAAATAACAGACCAACTATCATGCCAATACGCAGTGCATCAGGCGGCTCCTCCCAGCCGCCACAGCCAACGCCGCCTTGCACTGGATATGAATGTGCCTCCCAGTTATCGCTGACTTTACCAACATCACCCAGTGGTGTCCTGTGTTAAGTGATGGTGTTTTCTTCTGTGCTTTCTACGTTCTGTCTCTTTCATGTCCCTGTTTGTTGAAATAGTCTCCTAGTCTTAGTGTTTGATCGTTTCTTTGTTTTTCTCAGAATAAGTCTGGAGTCTATAGTGTATGTTTCCCTTAGTTCTGGTTAGTGAGTCTGGGTTTCTTTTCATGGGTTATGTTCTGTTTTTTTTTTACTTTTTTTACTCCTTTGTTGTCTGCTGTGTTCAGTTCTGCCATGTGTTTTGGTCTTGTAACGTGTTCTTGTTCTGTCTCCGCCCCTTGCAGGTGTATTTCATTTACCATCGATATTTAAGTCATTTTGTCTGTAGTTATTTCGCTTTTATGTTTGAGAAGGTGAGTATTTTTTGTTGTATGTTTTTGGTACTTTTCATTTACGTCTCGTTAAATTTAGTTTATTGTGCCAAGATTAAGCATACACTTACTTCCATCAACCCCAACACTTTGGTATCCACCAGCTATGGTCATTTTTGTCATTAAAATCTTTTTTTGTCAGATTTACATTACTTTCTTGAACCATGTCATGGATGGCATTTCTCTGTAGCATTAGTCTAGAATATTATTTGTGACTGTATTTTTAAACAGCAAATAATTTGTAGAAAATTACATACATGCCCATTGCAGCTGTTATTATCTTTATTATTCTTAGGTGATGGTGAACCCATACATAACTTGCTGGAGCAAGCAGAAGGAAAAGGGAGTACCCTAGTGATAAAATCATCTGTCCAGCTTTTTAACAAATATTATTCACTATTTTATACATATATGAAAGATAATATAATACATGCATATGCACCAGCAAAGCATATTTAGGTATGTACTGTTATGTACTGTTCTTTTAAACTGTTTTGCCTTTTTTGAGTAATGGTTGGACAAAAATATAAAATTTTCTGAAATAATTTAATATATAAAAAAAGGAAAGTTACATATGTTTGTTGTTGTTTAATTTCAGTTAATTTTGTGGTCTAAGAACAGTTTGACATGTTCAAATTTTATATTACTCTGAAGTTTTAAATGATTATAATATTAAATACTTATTTTCACAGAAATCACCTGGTTGAAGTGATCTGTAAATGTTGTATTTACTATGTGTCCATCACACATTTTTATTCTATGTCACTTTAGCATTAGTGTGATGATATGGAATATTATTCTAGAGTTAACATCAGCCCTAAAACTGACATTAACCTTACAGTCAGAAATCGCAGCCCGTTTCCTTCCATTTCATTATCGATTTCCAAGAGATAGAAGCTGTCGGGGAGGGTCTCTGAGGTAGTTGAGCATTTTCGTTCAATAATGGGTGGGATTGGAAGTCAGGCTTAGTTATTGGTTGATATTACTTCTCTTCACCCACTGGTGCACAAAAACACATTTAAACACATTAATACATTACAATCCATTACATAATAATGAAAATTATGGGGAAATAAAATTTTTCACTTTCAGCTATGAGATGAAATAATCTGATTAGATGAAGAAATATCTGATGAAGTTACATTTTGATTTCAGGTTGATCTTTAATTTCACCTGCAACCTAAAATCAGTCCATAACTTAACATTTATTTAAGATATTTTTGAGCATGTGTAGATAATCTGTACAGGGAACCAACCAAAATCGATTTTTATTTTGTCAGAATAAAGGATAGCTGAGATATAAAGTATATTTATATTCTTGATATCTTAAAGAGAAATTTCAGCTTGGTTACATCACATTTTTTACGGTTAGAGTAAATGTGAGGAAAAGTAAGAAATCACACTAGAGAAGTAAAGAGAAAGTAATAGAAATGGGTTTCTTGCTTTATAAAGTCAAAGAGCAGAATTCTTGGTATGTGCTGCAGATTTACTTTAGCCCTTTTATCTCTGACACTTCAGCACCAGAGGAACCTGTAAACCATGGTCCATCAGCCCTCCATCACACCTGGGCTTGACAAATAACAGGCACTCTCGGAATTGGTGCCAGGCTCTGGCATGGACCGATGTAGACGGTGTAGACGGAGTGTCTGGATGAGCTTTAATGGATTGGCTGCAGGTGGTGGGATGGAAATCTGCTGGCTGATGGTCGTCCACAGGCAGGACAAAGATTCAGTCAACATCCTGCACAATGTCTCTTGCGTAAGCTTTAATTTGGCTTTTTATGCTTGACTCACACAGATTAGTTTGTCTTGATCCATTGCAGCTACGTTTTTTTCCCTCCACTCAGTCTGATGACTTCAATTCAGTGAGGCCAAGCAGTGCCATCTAAGAGAAAAGAAGCTTTTTGCCTCTTGCTCCATTTCCTTTTCATTCTTTTTTTTAATCAAACAATGGTTCATGTTGACTTCGAGAGTGTCGCTATTGGAGCTTGTCTTTGTGGAACTGTCAATAGCTTTTTAAACAATGTTGAGTTTCTTGCAGCTACTACAAGTTTTCTCTTGTATTAAAAATTAGTCATGAGCAAAGGCCTTTCAAGTGTTCATCTGACTCGTTCCCTTTAACAATGAGCAGCTCCTATTGTGTGGACGTAACGTGTCACTAAAGGACGCTCCTTGACATTCATGATATCTGGCTAATTCTCAAACTTTGCAGAGTGTCCTCAGTTAGTGTGTTCACCAAACCATATTTGGAGTTCTGAGAAATGAAACGGAAAAAAGAAAGGATGAGTCTGCATCAATGAGCAGATTGCACTGAAGTAGATGACACATAAAGGCAGAACATGTTCTGTTGTTCCCTAGCAACAAGCTAATCCTGGGGCTTTGTAATCGCAATGAAAGTTGTTTTGCCAGTGATGGCAATAAAACCTCCCATACCTGATTTAATAGATTTGGCTCATATTGTATCCGTTGCAAACGTGTTTTTATTTATTTATTTATTTAGATTTTCAGCGATATCATTTCTCAGGGAAGATGTTTTTTGTCAAAGCTAGAAGAGAGTTGGAGTTTCCTGCCAGATGAATATAGCATTGCTTTTCTAGTGAACGTGACACTCTCAATACAGCAGTTCATAAATGGTACTTTGAAGATGCAGGAAGATAACTATTGTGTCTGTCTTTGTCATAAGTCTTTATTGCTGATTTCTGTTTTTTGCTGGATGCCAAAGCTTGAGGCCTGGTTGTCATGTCTCAGTTCACTAAATCATCTTCATCTCCATGTGACTCCACATGTTTGCACAATGTTAAACTGAACAGAAATCAATGATCAGACCAGGTGTTGGTGCCTTTTACGTAAAGGCTATTTAAAGAAGCCTCAAATAATTGTATTATTCTTGGCCAAATTATTGGTGCACTGATTTATATACTGATATACACTACTCACAATAAGTTAGAAACAACAATGTCAGTAGCAGGTGTTTCCACCATTTGCAGCAATGACAGCTTGACAGCGACGTCTCATGCTCCTCACTAACCTCATGATGTTGTTCTGAGGCTGCGTTCCACTCTTCCACAAGTGCTACACGCAGTTCTGCCAGGTCACGTGGGGGTGGGGTACGATCATTCAGTCTCTGCTTTAACTGGTCCCAGACGTGCTCTATGGGGTTCAGGTCAGAGGACATTGATGGCCAAACCATATGAGGCACTCCACCGTCCTGAAGTTGATAATTCTACGACAATATGGTGGAGCATTATCATCCATGAACAGAAAGTTGGGGGTGTGCTGGCGGAGTTGGGGGATGATGATGGGTTCTATGATGTCTCTGAGGTAAGAACGTGCAGTGACTGAGTCATGTACAATAACTAAATCTGTTTGGTGATGCTGCCCAGACTTTTGCACCTCCTCCACCAAAGCAAACCCTGGGGACCATGTTGACCTCAGCGTATCGCTCACCTCATCTTCTCCAGCAACGCTGACCCAACACTCATCAGTGAATAGGATGGTAGACCACTGCTGCATTGTCCAGGTCACATGGTCTTGTGCCCATTGCAAATGTTCACAGTTCTCTTTTGGTATTGGCCCCAATATAAGGCACCTGTACACAATGAGACCATTACATAGACACACTCATTTTGTGTTTTCCATCATCCCAATACAATTGCCTCCCTATCCCTGAAATGTCTGAAGTGAAACACTGTATGCTTGGCATCCACTATGTCTCTCACAATATCCCTAACTTTGTGTGTGTGTGTGTGTAATCATAAATGTTGTTATATATTATGGTTTTTAGCTAAACCATTGAAGAAACTTCAGATCAAAAGGTCCACAGTCTGCCTGGGGGCTACGCTTCCTCCAGTCTACCACCAGGGGGAGCGCCGTTCCTCCCTCAGCTCAGTTTTAGACGCCCCACAGCTGGGGCACATTATTAATCATGGAGCACACTTAAGCCCTGGTCTCCAGGGCTGAGTCTTGGACTTGGGTTACGTTTCCTCGAGGAAGCCCCTCTATCTTCTCAGAGAGTCGTAGTATTAGAGCTGTAGCTCCTTCTGTTTTGTTTGTCTGTCCTGTCTCTTCTCAGAGACTCGTAGTATAAGAGTTGTAGCTCCTTCAGTCTTTAGTTTTGTCTGTAGCTTTGGAGCCATTGCTCGTTCTGAGTTTACCCTGAGTTATAGTTGCTTTCAGGTTTTGTTTTTGTAGCTTAGCTTAGTTTGTTTTCATTTTTTGTATGTGCTATATGGCTTGAAAATCGAAAATCAAGTACATTTGATTTTTTTTACCAGACTATTACTATAATTAAAGTGCCTTAATTAAAAATGGCTCATTTTAATGATTATTACTTGTGTTGTCATGGTACCGTCACTGTTGTTTCAAAATCTGTTCATGAGAGGATGTGTTATAACAGCAATATATTTACTCATAGCCAAAACATCTGTGCAATATTTATGATGACTTCTAAAAGCTCACTGCTTCACATCTCATTTCCCGTTACATAAGAACTCCAACATCCGTCTGCAGCTTAATGAGTTGTTTTGCTTTCAAGACAGATTCCTCCATGTTGAATGTGACATTGTAGCAAAGTCATTGATTTTATGATTTCGACACCAGTAGCTGAAGCTGCTGGCTTATTTCTTTGTGGAACTTCAAGAGGGTAATAATCTTACAAGTTCTAACCAAGAATTCCCCAAGTTAATACAACAATAATGAGGAATCCATTTTTAAATTGTTACCAGCACACATCTAAATCTACACTTGCTATTGGTGATTAGGAGGCGAGTTCAGTGCCTCTGAAGACTGATGTGCTGTATATTGGCCAAATGATGACTCCCTTGGACATCTGCACAATTAGAGCTAAACGCTATTGAGAAAAAATAAGTGCTGTGATCATGTCTGGTGCAGAGAGGCATTTGATGACTCTGTAATTGTACATTGCTTTTCAAAATGACAGACGCATGCTCCACTATATAGAAACGTACCGCTGTAATTAATTGGTTATTTAGGAATTTCCTTTAATGCCATCATGTATATTTGCAACCCATTTTGCAAATGCATGATATCCTGAACAGTTATAGAGGGAAAAATCAGAGCTAATGCAGAGGTAGACTGGCATCGCATGCCACTACTGGCGAATAGGTTTTTTTGTAAAAAAAAAAAAAAAAAAAAATCCAAAAAAGATGGGACACTGTACAAATCGTGAATAAAAATAGAATGCAATGAAAGGGAAGTTTCAAATTTCAATATTATAATCAGAATAGAATATACATAACATATCAAATGTTGAAAGTGAGACATTTTGAAATGTAATGCCAATTCTTGGCTCATTTTGGATTTCATGAGAGCGACACATTCCAAAAAAGTTGGGACAATAAGAGGCCAAAAAAGTTAAATGCACATATAAGAATCGGCTGAAGGACCAATTTGCAACTTATTAGGTCAATTGGCAACATGACTGGGTATAAAAAGAGCCTCTCAGAGTGGCAG
>JBBIGC010169727.1:0-15673 GCA_037576955.1 Lepidarchus adonis
AACTCACGACTCCTGGTTCTAGGATCTGGGGCTAGCCAAACAAATACTCAAACACGTAACTTCTTTTTTCTTCTTTATTCCAAAAAAAATTACTCTTGTGCACAAGAGGAGAACAGCTCAGAGTAGAATCTGCAACTGATCTGAGGGGCGGTCCCCCGGACTGTCATAATTATACAGATGATTCCCCACACCCACTTTTTCCGGAACTTCCCCCAGAACCACCCAACTCCCCATCCCTACAAGGACACCAATGATGTCAGCCCAGGTGGTATCCAGCAAACTTGTTTTTCAGATGTAAGGGAGTCAGGTTTTTCTGTGAGAAGCCTCGAAAAGTGGCCTCCCCTACACCGGTTCTGTCTGCAACCGCAATGTCACTATGACATCAGTGCAAAACACAGAGAGTTACACAGAGACCTATACTTGGGATTACATAAAGAATATATGAATTAAACACTCAGAGATTATGAAAGATTATATGAGTTATGTGATTTAAACACTCAGTATGAATTATATAGACAAAAGTGTGGAATAATACATGAACTGATCACACAAGAATATAGAAACCCCACACTTTTTATATTTTTTGTAATAATATATTACTTTATTCTATTTTTGCTTTACTTTATCTTACCTGTAACTTTTTAAGCAACTTCTTACTTATTGTTTTTCTTAATACTCTGTTTGCTTTCCTGCTGCTGTAACGATGTGGAATTTCCCACTTGTGGGATAATAAAGGATTATCTTAACTTATCTTATGATGACAATGCAGGTGGTACCCAGCAAACTTGTTTTCCACATCCCTCAGATGTAGGGGAGTCAGTCCTTTCCGTGAGAAGCCTCGGAAAAGATGCCTTCCTATACTCCCTTATCCTGTTTTCTCTCCAACTGACATTGTGCTTACATTTTACACACGCACACAAATTCCTGGCCCTTCTGGATCATGGCACGAGATGAACACAGAGTTATACAGAGGACTACACTTGAGATTATAAAGAATATATGAATTAAACACTCAAAGATTATAGAAGACTATATGAATTAAACACTGAATTATATAAATTGAGTACACAAAAGTATAGAATAATATATGCACTGATCACACAAGAATATAGAAATCCCACAAAACCATGGATTATTTTATGACAGCCATATCTACTTTCACTTTATTTGACCCCATCAGCCAAGAGACATGAACTGTATGACATAGGGAGAAGATATTGTGACGTCTATCAGTTAGGGGGATCATAACACCATCCTTTCTTTAGAATATGGAAAAGTACCACGATTAATAAATAGGGGTCACATGATCATGAGGTTATGCGATATATGAGATGTCTGAATATGCAGGTCGGGAGAGTAACATTGGAGATTTTGGAGAGTTACATTGGTGGCTCAAAAGGCCTAACCCGCGGCCGAGTCCTGCATTCTGACTCTGTCCGATTTCTTTGAAATAAATTACCTCAAGGATATTCGACTTATTTAATCATTTTTTGTTACAGTTCTCTTCGATTTCAGAAAATTGCTGCAACAAAAAACACATTACTTAGTCAATACAGCAAGAGTAGCCCATTAGAAGAAGTAGCACATTATCACTACATTCACAGCAACTGCTGAAGCCAGACTGAATGGGCATTGAGCTAATTGAAATCATGAAAAGTGATGCACAATCTTTGCACAATTTACTTGGTACTTGACTGACTTTGTGTTTGCAGTTCTTTGCCATTTGACAAAGCGTTTAATCAAGTTTCCCACTCCAGGTGTGTGTCCTTCATCTTTTACACCACAGAGTAAATACAGTTACACCTACAACAACAAATTGTGTGGATTATAATCATCACAATTCTTGGGCATCATCTTTAGAAGAAAACATGTTTTCCCCCCAAAAATTGTTCTGTAATCACAGAACAAATCACAAACATAAAACATAATATCTGGGCCCAAAATTATCCCATTCTTTCTTTCGTGAAGTGAAAAATGTCATGGGGCACCTCTGCTAGGATCTTTACTTAAAATATTATTTCTTTGGTCTCGTGTGTAATGTTTCACAGCAGAAATCTGCATCATACATTTAATCAATTTCCTTAGGGACAATAAATCAAAAAGTTTTTCTGATTCTGATTCTGATGAAACAAGTCGATTACAACAAAATGTAAAAGAAAAAGAATGATCAAAGTCTGATATCATTCATCTATTGAATGTGATTGTGAATCTATTTAATGTTACAACACACTGATGATCTGATACAGTGCAGAGAATCACAAGTACACAGACTGAAACAGTGTTGAATTGCATTCACTGAACAGGATGGAGGCCATTTTAAATTTATACTATATTAATCTATGTTTTCTGAACATCTGCCTATATGAGCATTTGTTAATACTGTCTCTGACCCTCCATTAATTGCCGTGTTTTTTTAAATAACCCTGTGCCCATGCTTTCTGAAAGATGTGAGATAACTGAGCATTTCCACCTGGGAACAATGGAGAACCACAGCTGTAACATCTGCAGGGGAAGAAAATATATTTGTTCCCATCGGCCAAGGGACACGAACTGTACGGGATTGGGAAAAGAGAGGGTAGAAGTGACGTCTATCAGTCAAGGGGAATCATAATACCATCCTTTGTCCAAAATATGGAAAGCATGGAAAAGTACCATGAGTCACATATGGTGGAATAAGATCACGAAGTAAAGCACTATAAGTGAAAGCCGAAAACGCAGTTCTGGGTTCAGATTCTGGAGAGACACTTGGTGGCTCAAAAGGTCTGATCTAAATTACCTCAAATAATTGTAGCAACAAACAGAACAATTTAAAAAACTCCAGAAAAGAGGGAGTGTCACAAGAATAACCAGGACTCAATATCCAAAGCAGTATGTGAGAGCAGGGCTTCACTGAAATTACATGGAGCTGTAAAACTCACTGATGGTTTTACAAAATATGAGCATGTCATAATTTCATAGTATTCAATGAGGAACTTCAAAGACTATGTGAAAAATGTCTTTAGTATAAAGTAGACCTTTCAATGAAATGTTAATGTATGAAGCTAATAATGAACTCTACATTAATATATATAAGCATGAAATCTATTGGCAGATCCTCTATACATTTCAGATGATAAATACTCACATGGTGCTCTTTTCATGGAATGGTTCAGTCCAATATACGTTGTAAAATAGCGCGACTCCAATATAATAAGTAATCCCAAGTGTCATGTGGTAACAGAAAGAAGATTTATACCAAGCAGCTCATGAAGGTAGTCTCAAGAGCAACTGATGTACTGAGAGCCTAGTTCTTCTCTTAGTTTAATGACCCGCCCCCAAAGTGAGTTGTTGAGCCCCTCCTTCTTTGCTGACAGTGACAACTGCAATAACCTACCACTTGCATAGTGAAAAATATATAGTAGCCAGATGCACAGGTAAAAATGAGACCAAAAATGGGAATCCATAGGGTTATGAGGGGTCAAACAGTCCATCATGTGATGTCACACTACAGATCCACAACGGAGGAAGTCAAAGAAAAGAAGTCCTCAGGTCATAAGACGGGAAACCATCAGACTCTTCTTTATTGGTGGCAGATGGTAAAGTGCTGAGATTCACATTAAAGTGATTTGCTGCATTTCTTTGTCTTTGTCAGGTCTTATATCGAATATAAAAACAGATACACAGCGAAATATGTAACCTAAATATGAACACAGAATAATGTACACTGAGCACGTACTGTACCACAACATGAGAAAACTTCCAGACTCCTCTTTCTTTAATGGTGAAGAGGCGGAGGAATACATGGTATTCATCTTGACAGCCGTAAGGAACTATTGGTGGAAATGTATTAGTAGGCTACAATAATGTGTTATGAAACAAGCGGTCACATGTTTGAATGGTATTTAAGTCAAATTTGACTATGATTACTGAATTAAAAGTGGTTTGCTGCATCTCATTGACTTTGCTTGGTTTCTGACTTAGAATAAGTTTTGACTTAAGCTCACACTTCAATTCTCCTTGCTGACAATTTTGCCTCGACATACAAACAAGTCTGTTTTGATTATGTGATGATATTGATTATTGCAAATACTGATTAGGGTAGATACTGCTGTGATAATGGTGCAACCAGTATCAACATTTTTATACTGTGTATAGAAAAACATGTTTAATTTAATCAATAATTGGCATGCACCATCTGTTCCCAAGCTAGCTAGTCCATCATGACTAGCGGATCGTAGGCCAAGTCTGTAACCCTGTAGAGTGCAGCTGAATAATGGCTGTATACCATTCAACAATTTTTTCAAACTAATACTCCCTTCCTGCCCTTGGTTGGTTTTTCTTATACATTTTCTAATTGTTAACTTTGGCTATGTTGCAAAAGAGCTGGGGAATAAAGCGATAAGAATTATTATCATGAAATATCTTCTGGATACAAGACGCAGATATAATGCTAATAAAACCCATTCTATTGAAAAGAAGTTATGAATTCAGTAGTGTGGAGATAGTACAGCCGCTTAAAGCTAGAAGCTGGGCAATTGTAGTGTGTTCTCCTGGGGAAAAACCAACAATACTAAAAACCTTTGATTGGTCAAAAAATACACTTTTTTATTTCAACATCACATGTTTTATTTTTTTGGAATTGACCAAAGAATTCAGTTGTCCGTTCTGATGTTGTGTGTGTTGTTTTTTTTCAAGGAGAGGTCAGGTCACCAAACTTATATTGAAAGGTTTTATTTAAGAAAGAGAGAGAGTTTGTGGAAGAGTTTCAATTTGCATTGCAGGTCGCTGAGCACAATGATTGATGTTCATCAGAGGTTTTATATTATTTAAAGCTCATCAACCCAGTTTCAACCAGATTCAGCCAGCTGTTAATGCCATGTGGCAGGCAGCATGACATTTTGTTTAAGATGGGGACGCCCTTGAGGCCCTGCGCATAATGGTTCAAAAAAATCTTGGGATCTTGATTGTATTTGTAATCTGTTCTTTTTATTAATTCTTATTAGCTCTTATAACTTGTGGTATTAATCTAAGATTCATAAGATTAATATACTCAGGAATTTGACCGGAACGTGTGGGCAACAAACAGCGGGCCTGTAATGGGGGACTTTTCCCTCCAACGCCTTTTCATTAGCATCTTCGGATGACCTGTAATGGGGCACATTTTAAGGCCCTGCGTACCCTGACCCTGGTATTCGTAAATTAGATAAAGAGTCGGAGAGACCATAAATTAGATCATGCACAAGTCACCTACTTGAAAGATAAACTCTCGATGAACCTCATCTATGGGACAAGACTAGGGAAACCACGGGTTACAGGGAAGGTAGGGGTGTAAGCAGGCTCACGGATGAGAACTTCTAATGATTCTGGTATGTCGGAAATAAAAAAAAAAAACATCAAGGAACGTTTAATGGGCATCAGCATGTAAGTCTCGGGGAAAGTGCAAAAAGATGGGAGATGAATCTACAGGACATAGTCCCTTTGTTAGGAAAGTATAAAACATGCTGCCAAGCATCTGTTCAGATCTGCGAGTAACCCTCGGCCGACACCTGTATTCTACCTCTGTTCTTATTTCTCTGAAATAAACTACTTCAAATGCTGCTAAACTTGTTAATTATTACAGAAAAATTGCTGCTACAAGAAGCACAGAAATATTTTCTTTGTAGTAAAACTCTTTTGAAACATTACCGAAGCGAGACATCTGTTAGCCACTGCGTGTAAATGCCCCGTAAAGACAAAAAACCCATCACAGTGCCAGAATGTTCATGTGATGTTGGAAATAAAATTTCATTTGGATTTATTTTGTTGTCATTAGTCTTCTAATGAAGACTGACATACAGGAAGTGAATGAACATTTGCATCATAAGATATTGGCTCTGACAAGTATTTAGATATGAGCACATGTGAGCACATGTAACCAACTGTAAGCAAAACAAATGTGCCAGTTGCGGCGCCCCTACAGACAGTTTTACATAATTTGTCGTGCATTCAAAGAATATGGTAGTAATGCATTTCTTTTTTAATATCGTAGTTTAAAACTTTATATGTCAAGGCACTGCCTAATGAATCCCCATTTTTAAGCTCCACACTGCATTGTGTAAAGATGTACTGTTACACTCCTACTATGTTCAGCAAAATGCACATAGTAACATCATAATTTTTATTGCATAAATGAATTAATTCTCGACACCAAGGGTGTAGGTTCACTTTTGAAATGGGTGCGAACATACCCCACACCCCCCACTTCATAATACATGATAAACTTACAATATCACACATTGAAACTATTTTACATAAACAATACAATACAATACAATAAGTTAATGAATGAATTTGGTGTGTGACCAAGAGGGGTAAGACCAATAGATTGTCTTAAGTACATGCATCTTGTCTTACCATGTTTATAAATGATTATTTCTTGTATTTTGTTCCTGAAAGGAGCTTTAATAGTCTTTTCCTAAACAGAATCAGAAAAACTTTCTTATCTTGGAGGAAATTGCTTATGCAGCAACTACACATGGAAACAATACAGACATAAAATAACAGAGTGAGGAAAGCACTGGAGTAGCTAACTAAGTAAGATAAAAATACAAAGGTACGGTATAACTGGGGTGAAAAAACTAGAATAAAAACTATATTTTTAATGAATACAATAAAATAGGATACATTAAAAAATAATAAGGCACTAGCAGCAGTGGTATTGCACCTTATGTCCAGGCTGGAGGTGAGTGGTCAGTTATTGCACATTGAGGCCAGTGAGGAAGCAGCAGGTAATCTTGTTATATTCTGTGTTGTGAGAGAGTTATTGTGCAAGTGAGTGACAGCGGGAGAAGTTAAAGAGTCAGTGATGGCTGTGGGGAGGAAAGATTTTATGTAGTCTTTGTCGCAGCAATTACTGTAATAAAAGAGAGCTGAAAAATCACTTAACAAGTCAGCAGAATTTGAGGTAGTTTATATCAGAGAAATAAGACAAAGTCAGAATACGTCTCAGCCGAGGGTCCAGACCTTGAGTCACTCGCAGATCTGAACACCGGTCAGAGGTTTAGCAGCAATTTTATACTTTCCTAACAAAGGGCCTACATCATCTAGATGTATCTTTCATCTTTCTGGACTTTCCCAAAATCAAGACATACGATTTTGAAGCTCAACGATCATCTCTCGGTGCTCTTAATCCCTGATGCCCCTAATTAATGATGCACAAGAAACTGTTCAGCTGTCCCATCGTCTGGGGGCTTGCTTCCACCCTTCCCTCTCAGTTCTACCGCTCATGTCTCTCAGATGAGGTTCACCAAGAGTTTCTCTCTCATGTAGAAGACCTGATTTATAATGACAAGGGTAAGATGTACTGTGTGCGTCTAACAAGGACGTGAGAAAAGACTCAGCAGCGGAAAAGCGTAGGCGGGAGGGCCCCTCATACTTCAGGCCAACAACACGTCCATCACAGCGTTCAATGGAGCATTTCAGACTGATCGGTCTATTGCTTAAGATGCTCCTTTACCCCAGCTCAACACAGTGGGTGATCAGCTTCCTCATTAATAGACTGTAGTTTGCTCAGCATTCTCTGACCCACCACAGTCTCCAGATTGTCCAGTTCTACTCCTACAACAGAGCCGGCCTTCAGTTTGTTTAGCCTGTTCTTTTCAGCTACCTTCAAACTGCTCCCCCAGCACACAATAGCATAAACTTTATCTATACTGAATCAGGCACAAGACTTTCACTCTTTTCTGTGGAAGTGGTGCTCTCCTGTAGTTTCAGCTGCATTAACAAGAACATGGACCATAAGCAGGATGCTACTGTTTCTGTGGGAATGTGAATTTAGCTACTGTTCCTGTGGGAATGTGAACGCGGCTAAAGAAAGGCTACTCGGGAAATTATAGTTCAAATGTTTAAAGCCTGATTAGGTCACTGCTGGTAAGAGTCACTGGGTGATTGACAAAATCATGTATTGTAAAGATCAGCTACATTGTTGTTTTTGTTATTGGTCAGTTAAAAGGCCTGCTCTCCACACCAACTTCTGGACTACTGATGACACAAGCTGGCCTCTACTAACACAGACCAGTTTCCTGTTTCGTCTACTGACCAAATATCTTTAAAATTTAAAGAGCAGTGTCAACAAGATTTTTAGTACCAAAAACTAAAGGACATGTTTGTATAACAGCTGTATAATTAGGAATGACTACATGCAGGATGGACATTTCTAAATTCCAAAATTTAACCTAAACTGGCCGGCCCAGTGTACTATGAATCAGAACATCTACCCGATCCCTAAGGGATTGGAAGATGAATGATATCTCTCCTGAAATGGTCAATATTACTTATTTTTGGAAAACTATTAGACTCAATACCAACTAGTTCTTTTCACACATATTGAGCACTAAAATCTATAGCTCTTAGCATTTCTATAATCACAAACACGATTTCCATATTATCTCTGAAAATAAACGTGTGAATGGCTGGCCTGCAGTGTAAGTGCAGTATCTAGTATTTTCGCTTTTATGACTTGGTTTTCGGATGGACTGTTAGTATAATTATCAAATTATAAAAACTCATTAGGATAACACAGAAAACAAAGAACAGTCACACATATGTAAATAATACTATACGAAATTCATAAATAATAGAATCATACATAAAATAATGATAGTTTAACAATGTTCTTAGCAGGGAGCACATAGCAAGGAGTAAATCATGTGTTTTGTCTGAGAGGAACCATGCAAGAACAGGCCACAGGTATTCTCAGGTCAAGTTGCACTTCAAATTAGAAAGATGAGGCAGATGCACAGAGAAGGTGAGCATACAAGTATACAGATCAATGCATAGCAGATGAAAAAGGAACGTAATGACTAAGGAACTTTACATAATTTCATTTTTCATTTTTTTATTTATTACTATTTTTTTTTCCTCTTAAATGTTGTCCCTTTTCTTTCATTTTAGATTAAACAAGGGGTAAATTTGGATTAACATAATTTATTAATGTTTGTCACTGTTTTCTCTCACCATTTCCAGTTTTCCTTCATGGAAGCCCAGAATTATTTGAAGCAACCATCAAATCCCTGGTTTGGACTCAATCAGTGGTTAAATCAAGTGCTGCCTCTGAGTTTCACACATCCATGGCTGGAGGCACTGAGGGGGAAATCACCAAACCTGTGCTGTTCTAACAGCTTAACACATAACTACTTTTCATACACACACATTAACAAAACAAACAAACAAACAAAAACACAATAATTTTGGTTTGTTTGCATTTTTTCTAAAGACATGTTTTTGCTGTAGAAACACAATCACTGCTGAGATAAATGAGAACAACGGCATAAGACTTTTATACAGTACTATATGTATATATATTTTTTATTTTATTAACTTAATAAATGTACCAGAAATTTTCTGAAATAGGAGAGAGCTGTAAAAAATAACCAAGTTGAATATATTTGAGGTGATTTTTTATTTTAAAGGAATCAGACAGCGTCAAAATACAGGTAAAAATTTGGGTTCAGACCTTCCAGCCACCAGCGTTACTCTCCAGAATCTGAACGTCCCTTGGCTGATGGGGTCAATAAAAGTTCCCTTCTGGCAGATCTCTGAGCTATGTGCCTTCATCCATTGTCTCCAGTGTGTCTCCATGTATCTGAAGCCATGGGCGACAGGGCCATCAGTGGAGGGCTAGAGCCGTCTGATATTGATGCATTCTGATATAGGCAGATATTCAGTAAAACAAACAGGCTATATAGATTAATCTAGCCCAAGGTTACAAATTGCCTCCACACATAACAAAAGTCCTTAATTTCTGAACAGGCCTGTTTATCTTCATGCTTAAGGCCATGGACTGAAACAGTTTTGGAAAACATTTTCTGCTCCCTCTACTGAAAACTGGGTTTTCTGTTTTATCTAGTTCATGCTGACGATGGTTACTGATCATACATCCAACATGGCTGTACCTGTTGAGCTGACAGGATACAAGCATATTCCTAGTTTCACACACGTGTTTAACCTGGGGTCACAGTGAACACAGGCATCAGTTGCTCAACTGTTTGCAAAGGTTTGAAATTTTCCAGTATTATAGGAAGATTTTCAGATATACCTCTGTCTTGCAATATATTGATTATTGCAGAATCACTGTATTGTTATTTTATCATTATCATGGGCCATGCATCACATATTGTATCATATCGCGAGGTATCCTGTGATTTCCACCCTGTGTTAATTCACCTCCCTAATGGAGTAGTGCCAAGAGAAGGTTACTAAAACTAAATCTGAAATCAGAAAACTGCAACCATTCTATAAAAACATAACATATACAAGAAAAGTCTAATCAGTCAACTATAATTGGCTACAGCAAAATAAAGGTTCTGGAGTGGCCATCTCAGTCTCCTGACCTCAATATCATTGAGCCACTCTGGGGAGACTACAAATATGCAGTTCATGCAAGAGCCCAAGAATTTACAGGAACTGGAGGCTTTTGAAAGTGAAAGTGATTTTTCTGTCATCAATTTGCGCTCTGCATTTAACCCATCACACGTGCACACGTGGAGCAGCGGGCAGCTATCAACAGCACCCGGAGAGCAGTGAAGTCAGGACGGTACCTTGTTCAAGGGTACCTCAGTGGTGCCCGGGCTAGGACTTGAACCTGCAACCTTCTGATCCCAGGGTCACTGTCCTAACCACTAGGCCACCACTGCCCTTTTGCAGCAAGAATGGGCTGCTTTACTGTCTGAGAAGAGAAACAAAAACCACAAAAGACATCAAGCTGTCATTGTTGTTAAAGGGGTCAATACACAGTATTAAAAACTGGGGTACATAAACTTTTGATCAGGGTCATTTGGGTAGTTTGTGTTGTGATTATAACTTTACAAAAAGTAAAAGACAGTTGATTGATAATAAATGGCTTCAGCCAAACACTAACCATGAGTGAAAAGGTTTGTGTTATCATTCATATTCTCTGACAAATTGTTAAGAAATCAAATTGTTAGGGTATGTAAACTTATTAGCACAACTGTACATTATCATTATCATGGGCCATGTATCACATATTGTATGGTACCCTGTGATTTCAACAACTGATGCTAATACACCAGATCAGTTTCCTCCCAGGCAGAAACAAAATAACCAGATTTATTGTGGGATCAGAAAACTGCAACCATTCTACAAAAACATGACATATACAACAGAAACAAATCGTATTTACAGTCTAATCAGTGATCGGGTTTCTTTCGCATATGAACACGCATGTGCTTTTGAAGCTCATTTTTATGAACAAAGCTCTTGTCACACTCTGAACAGCTATGTGGCTTCACTCCTGTGTGCACACTCAGGTGAACTCTGAGATTACTTCTACAAATGAAGGTCTTATCACACTCTGAACATCTGTACGGCCTCTCTCCTGTGTGAACACGCTTGTGAACTCTGAGGTAATTCTTAGAAATGAAGCTCTTGTCACATTCTGTACAGCTGTACGGCTTCTCTCCTGTGTGAATGCGCTGGTGTATTTGAAGATCACTTTTACTAATGAAGCTCTTGCCACACACTGAACAGCCATGTGGCTTCTCTCCTCTGTGAATGCGCTGGTGTTGTTGGAGGTTACCTGAAGATCTGAAGCTCTTGCCACACTCTGAACAGCTGTACGGCTTCTCTCCTGTGTGAATGCGCTGATGTTGTTGAAGTTCTTTTTTACGAATGAAGCTCTTATCACACACTGAACAGCTGTGTGGACGCTCTCCTGTGTGAATGCGCTGGTGAACTCGGAGGGAACTTCTATTTCTATATGCTTTCCCACACTCTGCACAGTAAAACGGTTTCTCTCCTGTGTGAATCCGCATGTGATCTTGGAGACTATCTTTAGAAAAAAAACTCTTCCCACACTCTGAACAGTTATGTGGCTTCTCTCCTGTGTGAATGCGCTGGTGCTGTTTGAGCGTACGACTACTAATGAAGCTCTGGTCACACTCTGAACAGCTATATGGCTTCTCTCCTGTGTGAATGCGCTGGTGCTGTTTGAGCATACGACTACTAACGAAGCTCTGATCACACTCTGAACAGCTGTACGGCTTCTCTCCTGTGTGAATGCGCTGGTGTTGTTTGAGGGTATGACTATTAATGAAGCTCTGGTCACACTCTGAACAGCTGTACGGCTTCTCTCCTGTGTGAAACCTCTGGTGTGCTTGGAGATGAGTTAGCTGAGTGAAGTCCTTTCCACACTGTGAGCAAGAAAACGGTTTCTCTCCTGTGTGGATACGCTTGTGTATTAAGAGAGAACCTCCACGACTAAACGTCTTCCCACACTCTGTGCAGTAAAACGGTTTCTGTCCTGTGTGAGTGCGCTGGTGACTATTGAGACCACTCTTGAAAGAAAAACTCTTCCCACACCATGTGCAGATATGTGGCTTCTCTCCTGTGTGAGTGCGCTGGTGTTGTTTGAGATAACCTGCTTGATTGAAACTCTTCCCACACTCTGTGCAGGAATAAGGTTTCTCTCCTGTGTGAGTGCGCTGGTGTGTTTGTAAAGTATGTTCACGAGCAAATCTCTCCCCACAATGGAAGCAGTAATGTGGCTTCTCTCCTGTGTGAACACGCTGATGTTTACTGAGGCCGCCCTTGTTTCTAAAACTCAGCCCACACTCTGAGCAGGAATACGGCTTTTCTCCTGTGTGAGTGCGCAGGTGTAACTGAAGAGAATTCTTATACCTAAAACTCTTCCCACATTGTTGACAATCATGCGGTTTCTCTCCTGTGTGAATGCGCAGGTGTAATTGGAGAGAATTCTTATACCTAAAACTCTTCTCACACTGTGGACAATCATACGGCTTCTCTTCTTTGTGAATGCGTTGGTGAATCTTGACAGCAGTCAACTGAGCAAAACTCTTCCCACACTCTGTGCAGTTGTACGGCTTCTCTCCTGTGTGAACGCGCTGATGGGTATTGAGATTACACCTGTTATTAAAACTCTTATCACACTGTGGACAATCAAAGGATTTCTCTCCTGTGTGAATGAGTTGGTGTCGTTGGAGAGTATTCTTGTGTCCAAAACTCTTCCCACACTGAGAGCAATCATATGGTTTCTCTCCTGTATGAACTCGCTGGTGTGTTTTTAGTGCATCCTTGCGAATAAAACTCTTCCCACACTCGGAACACTGGTGAGCTCTCTTCTTGTCCTTGTTTTTATGTGTTTTGCTCTGTGAGGCTTTGTCATGGTGAGCATTAGAAGATGCATGATTATCCTCAGTACCTTTCCCTTTTTGATGGACTCTTCGTCGTGGCATATTTGAAGAGTTTGTGGAGGTCAACTGGAGCTGAACACAAAGCAAAGCAAAACTTATTACAGTATAGCATGACATGCTTCATGATCATGATAAAATCACACAAAGTAAACATGAGGGTTAGGGTCATGATAAGACAGTAGGGCTATACTCAAGTCTGGCCTCAAGATATTTTTTCAGCAATCTGTGACTTGTCTTGGACACACTGGTATTTGAATGCGGATTTGTCTTGGAGATCAATGGGGAATACATTGCTATACATTATGTATTTATGTATGTGTATATACAAGTATTATTTTTTAAAAACAGTTATGCATACGTTTGTTATACATGTTTTTACACATGGAAGATGAATGTGGCATAACGTAGTTTAATATTTATTCTAAACATTCACCTCAGTGGTAAAACGCCTACAGTCAGGTTGACAAGATCGGTTTTGCAACAGGCTCGAAAATGGTAGCTTTATGTAGCTCAAAACAGGTCGTGGCTCATTTGATGGTGCTTAGTGTTGGCTTATTAAAACAACAAACCAGCACATTATTAAAAAATAAAAAGAAATAAAGACATTAGACACAATACAGACAGGTAAAACGCGTTACTTACTTCTGCCTGTTCACAAGCAAATCCAGTGCGTGCTCATATTATGTCCGTCATGCCCTAACCGCAAAACAATAGTTCCGACCCAAACGCCAGATATTTTAAGTTATATAAATCGTATACTTATGTGCAGTTTAAGTTCTTTTGAATTGCCCTCACTCCAACCACGTGGTGAAAAGATTTCGCAAAGTTAGTATACATTAATCGGGTTACGGATGTACGAACCATTTTTGTTAAGCAAACTTTCCGTTTTCTCTCGTCCAAAGTTTAAACGTTTATTTTGTAAAGTTTGAGCTGGAACTATATATATAAATGGAACTATATAAAAAAATAATATAAAAAATATATTAGAAATGAACACAGACTTTTTCGCCTGCAATAAACGTGTTTAAAGAATGTCATTATCATCATCAGTCACAGTATCTCAATCACATTGTTCTCTCTCGCCCACGTTTTAACTCAAAAGTTTGTCTCTGACCCGTTTTTGTGTTGCTGCCATCAAATTCAAAATAGAGAATATTTTTCATATAATATAATATGTCTCAGTTTCAACATCTGATATATTTTCTATGTTCTATTGTGAATAAAATATGGGTTATAAGATTTACAGATCATTACATTGTGTTTTTATTCACATTTTACACAACATCTCAGCTTTCCCCAGCTGCAGACTGCCACATACACAGAAAACCAAGTGAGCCACATTCATCATCCAGGCATGAAAAATATGCATTTTAAAAGTGTATGTTCAGTTTGATGATGGGTCAGCGATGGTTTGGGGAGGCATGACCTTGAAGGGACACAGACCTCTATAGGCCCTGACAGCCATTAGGCTTCTGGATAACAAATGGTCAGACCCTACGCTGGTCCTGGGCTCCTTCTGGACATGGACATAATAACAATGCAGTTGAATATATGTCCCCATCCACATATCTAAAGATAATGCATCTTTTCTTTGTGTTTTCATCATTAGCCCTCGAGGCAGCATATCCTCTATGAATAAAATAGCACAAAATTCACTGATAAAACCCTGCAAATCTCATCAGCGAGAGAGTGAGATATTTAAAACGAGATATAATGTACATATGTAACAATATAATAATCAGGTTTATTTCAATTTTATGACTCTCATGACTCGGCTCAGCAGGAGGACTGTTTACGCTGTGACGTCATTTTTCCGTACGTCGCTCGGTGGCGCGCACGTTGGCACACTTTCCTCTTACGTAATCCCGTTCTTACTGGCCTCCCCACGCCTCTCTCTCTCTCTCTCTCTCTCTCTCTCTCTCTCTCTCTCTCTCTCTCTCTGCGGGGTGGGTGCGTTGTGTTTAAGTGCATGATGCTGTCAGTGTTGGGGCAGAACAGAACAGAACGCCCCGCCCGCGTGCGCCAGGCTCCACCCACATACCCCCACACGCCCACTCCCACAGATGCTCCCCCTCGTGCAAAGTGGAACAGACGGACTGTCGACAGGCGGGGACTGAGCAGCGGATACACCTTCTCTCTCCCTCTCGTGAGTTGTTTTGATGGATAATTCTTTTCGCTCGATGTGTTTATGATGTTTTCGTGCATCGCGACTGCTACGGAGACAGGTTGTGAAAGGATGCTCGCTCGTTTCGTGACCGCTGTGGCGCGCGAGGTCCCTCTCTCTGTCTCCCTGTCTCTCTCTCTCTCTCTCTCTCTCTCTCTCTCTCTCGCTCTCTCTCTGTGTCTGTCGCTCGTTCTCTCTCGCTCTCTCTCTCTGTCGCTCTCTCTCTGATCAGATTTACAGGGTTTCATCAGTGCAACTTCATTCATAAACGATGAGCTGCCTCGAGGCCTAATGATGAATAGATAAAGAAAGACATTATCTA
>JBBIGC010169743.1:0-15672 GCA_037576955.1 Lepidarchus adonis
CCCCAACAATCTCATAAAACAACAAAATTCTACATTATAGAAGAGAGAAACTTACTTGTCTTTTAAATGTTGGAAATTCTCTTCCTGTAAATAATGTAACTTCCTGTAAATGATGTCACTGCTGGAATGTGCCATTATTTTACAGGTTTTTTTTGTGTCAGTAACAGGGTTGACGTTCATGCTGAAAACATTGCTTAACAATGAGATTACTTTTAGAACAATATACAAATGTGAAAATTTTATCATTTTTCCAAAGTTTACTATTAAGAAGACCTGTTGAAAAATAACTTTCATAGTGAGGGACAGGCCAAAGTCCCTGCCTTATCAACATAAATGGCAAATTTAACCATGGACGATAATATTTAATTAAATTAATTTTGAGGTAGTATTGATGATAGAAGACATGCTAATGTTATGTCCATCACTTTTTACAATAATGCAGATATGCTGTATCATTCTGTCAGATAAGGAGACAGATGAGTCAAACTTGATTGTTGGCATCATGAATGATAGAGAAAAAAATTGCAAAGTGAAGCAAATCTTTTAAAATCTGTATTTAATGACGTATTAATTGTAGTGGAGCTGAGGCTTGGGGGGGCATGCGTGGGTGCTGCACGGCCCCCTGGGTAATGTGTTTAGTGTGTTGGAACTGTGTTTTGGGGGGATTCTACTTTATTGTGTTTATTGTGGGGTTTTGTGTGTGTCTGTGTTTATGGGTTATTTTGTTTGTTTGTGTGGATTTTGGGGTGGATGGCTGGTCTCAACATCATTGTGTTTGGTGCTTTGTGAAGTGACTTTGGTGACCCCAGCCATCCACGGTTCAGTTGGGTTCTGATGCCTTAATGCTCTGTGTGCGCTATGCCAGTTGGGGACAGGCCATTGCCCAATTCGAGCATAAAAACCTTGGTGTCTCTTTTATTTCCTTTGACAATTATCCAAGCTGGAAAATCGTTACAATCTTTTTCCTAGCATGAGATCCTTAATACTAATATCACATGCTTACATTACATTACAGTTTTAGAAATTGAACATTTTTCACATTAATGTGATTAGGGTGAACAACTCTGTGAGCTACTCCTCTGTTTTGTACAGATTTACAGATGTTCATATTATTTTGAAATCAGCTAACCTGATTAGCTAGCCTGCTAGCTATCTGATATCACACAGTGCTTCAGGGTTTAGCGAGAGACTGAGGATGCTCAGCTTCTCTACACAAATGTCATTCAACAGCGAAAACAATTGCTACATACATGAATGTGCATTTGGCTATTTTTCTTTCTTACGTTGCTTGGCAATTGTTTAAACTTTGTCTTACGTCAGTCTTTCAAAGACTGAAGGGGGAGTGTAGCTGTGTTCAGCCTTTAGCTAATGTTATGCATGTCACACCCCCTAATCAACAAAATATCCACATCTTGCCAACAAAAACATTTTGATCATCCCATCAACAATTTTTTTCATACATCCGCAATTTGTAGAAAATTTGTCAATCAGTGTCCCCCACACTTCCCTCCTCCACCTTCATTTGAGCACCTTCCCTTCTAAATGGCTTGACGCTGCCCTGCACTTGTGATGTCAAGTATATTTGAAACAATGCCTTAGAATACATAAGCTGAAATCATGCAAAAATTCATGCATGCTTCACCAGAACACAATTTACAGACTTCACTCATATTATGGAGCAAATGCCATGCAAACTACAACGCAGAGCCACAGTCAATGTAGATGGGAGATAACAGGTTTTTTAGTTTGGTTTGCACAGAAACGAAGGCAAGTTGTCATCCAGAAGTGGGATCCCCCCCCCCCCCCCCCCCAACCACCACATGAGGTCCAGATGCTGAAAAGGTTTGATTTTCTTGCACAATCGATGAGCATCCATGATAGCTGCTGTGTGACAGCGCAGAAAACTTGTGCTGACGTTGTTTGTCCTGTGCTGTCAAAACAAACACTGTGCGACCGCATCACACACAGCACTCTACAATGACACTTTGGTGAGATGAGTCTCTGCACACTTTAATCCTCCAATGTAATTGAGATGAACCCCTTATTCCTTTTTGTAATGAGCATGGAAACATCTAGGCATGCAGATGAAAGGACTGCAGTACAAAGCCACTTACTTCTAGCCCTTGCTGCTCACCACAGGAGACAACCCCGAAAAATGAGAAGAAGAGGGAGTTACGTTCAGCAAAGAGTAAAGTTTTTAAAACCAGCACATGAACACAACACAACATTCCTCTGCTTTGGTGCATAAGCATTGTTTTCTTTCATAGGACAAGACTTCTTCAAGAACACTCTCGTTTTGATGCTATTCAGCCACCATTCATAGTACATGAAAGGTGTGAGTGTGAAAAAACCTTTTAAAGGTTATTTTCCGGTTATGTAAAGACATTTTACATTATATGAGATTTCTTTAGGGGTGGCAAGGTGGTCTCACAGCAAGAAGTTCCTGGGTTCTGTACCTGGGTCCCCCCAAGGCTTTCTGTGCAGATTACAAACTCTCCCTGTGTTTGTGTGGGTTCCATCCAGGTGCCACTGTCCAAAGGCTTGTGGTCTAGGTTAACTGGCTACTATACAATGTCCATATGTAAGAGTGTGTATGTTTGCCTGTGTGATGGGTTTGGCGTCCTGTTCAGGGTATACACTGCCTTGTGCCAATAGTCAGTTGGGATTATCTCCAGCTTCCCCACAACTCAAACTGAATAAGTAATTTGGAAAATCGATTAATTATTGTTCTTTATACTTTAAAAATGTCCTTCACACTCACACCTCATTCACAAAAACTGGGTTGGGTCCAAATAGTCAAATTAAATCGCCCATCCACTTTCCATGATTTTGACTGATCTGGTAGTCAAGCAGAATAGTGTAGTGAGCTTTGCCATTATATTAAGCAAATCCACAGGCTACAGATCAGATCAGTGGAATCAGGATGAGCAGACAGGAAAGGAGGGAGGAAGCCACGGTCACTGAAAATAATCTCTGAAAGGCTGTATTTCTAACCCTTGATAATGCCCAGTGCTATAACCAACTGTGGCCAGGAGTTCAACTCAATGAGATGTGTAGGTGTGAAAAACCTTCAAATAGTGTAAAGGTGCTAGAACAAATATGGAAAAAAAACATGTACATCATATAAAAGCTCTTTACCCTTCTTAAGTTTTTTACACACATGGATCTCATTTATAAACATGGGAATTAAATTCATTCTTCTAGACTTTTTCAAGAAACATTCATTAAAAGGTTAAGCTAAGATTGGTTCTCAGGCACAGACCTCCCTCTGACACCTCTGATTTATACTGTTGATGGGATTAGTGGGAGATTACTGGGAGACCTGTCCGCTCATTTTGGTGGTCGGAGAAATACAATATGCTCTGTTCTTCTTTACATTTGGGCTTGAGCTCAATAGAAAATATTACCTCTCCTGTGATGTCTCACCTCGGCCTGTAGGTTCTCAAGGCGTGTCATGTGCTGGTTGGTGGAGAGACTTTTCTCTCTGAAATCGTCTCGTAAAGAGTGGACCTGAGTGGACAGCTGTCTCTCCACTTCAGCAGCCTGTAGGTGGGCACATACATGAACAAGTCAGGGACTATTCACCATGCAATAATCTACCACTTTTAGTTTTTCAGTTACAGCCATGGCAAACTGAGACATAATGTATCTTCATTCAATACATTGGAGTAAATCCTTTAGTTTGAGAGATTCACTGCACACAGTAAGCACTGCCATTGATTTGTGCCATCAACAGTGTCACACAGTGTCACACCAAAGAATATTCAGATATTTAGTGACTTCCAGAAGTCTCACTTCTTAATTAGAAATCAAGCAAAATGGGGGAAAGTTAGCCAAGCATAACAGTTATTATTTATATAGTTATTTGATATACAATGGATATTCCATTTAAATTGTTTGTATTGCTCTTTTTGTGATGTCACATTTACATTTACATATAGTTAAGTCATGTTCCTCCAAGACCATGGTGCTACATACAAACACGGGACACAGGACAAACACAGAACACGGGACAAACTGTGCACAAACTTTGAACCAGACATGCCGCTGAAGGCTACTCCTGTGCCGCCATCTTGGATTTAGACATTTATCCCCCATTTAGTGCACAGCAACTCCACCCATTCATGCTGAAGTTATAAGGAGTGTTTCAACCTAGTCGGCTTTTAAAACAAGGCCCAATACAAGACAATCACAATAGAGCTCATTTACATATGTTGTCTAAAAGACACAATACAAAAGCTCTGTTAAATTACGAGGCATTAATTGGACTTGCAAATCTTACGATGGATTGTGACCTTATGGTACATGAACGACACAAATGTTATAGTGTAAAAAATCTAATACAATAATAATGTATGATATGACTAATTATAATTGTGTACTCTATTTAAGTGCAGAGACTGTTTGTCATTGTGAACACACCAGCACACAAAGTGCAGCCCAACTAAATGTGACCTCTGTATTTATCCATCCACACAAGGAGCAGTGGGCAGCTATCAACGGCACCTGGGGAGCAGTTTTGCGGGACAGTACTTTTTGCCATAGAATTATTTTGGTATTATTTTGAAACTACACTTGTATGAGTATTTTAATCCAACTCTGACTGTCTGGAAGTGATGGGAGACATCAGATCAGAATATGATTCCAGGGTAAACATTTCCTGTCACCAGACGTCCTTGCTGTAGCTACCGAGGCTTCTCAAGACTCTGCCTGTGAGCCTCTTCCTCTCTATCCTTATCTCTCACCTCATGCTACTGTGCAGGAGGAACGTCTCATTTCCGATGTATGCTTGTGCTGCCACTGAGCCAAGTGAGCAGGGGAGATATAAAGGTGATGGACTGGAATGGAAAAGATGCTCGTTTGTGGAAAATGTCACGTCTGAGCTGTTGTACTTCTTTCTATTCCGCAGTAATGAAGGCTCCCTTCACGATCTATGCTCATGAGTCATACTGCTCCTGGAATGGCACAGAGACCCACACCCATCCACACAATCCCATGCCAGCCTGCTGGTCACACTGGGCACTTCCAAAAAGCTCTGAAACGATCAGACAAGGGTTAAGCCCCGAGCTCACTGGACGGTCAAGATCAGGCCACTGCCAAGCCCTGGCATCTATCACAGATGTGAGATCTATAGGAGGCCATTTGCATAAATTAAGCTGCACTCCGTGAGCTAAGTGTCGCATCATTGCTGGCCATCACCATGGCAACCCTGCAATTCTAGTCACTGTTCATTTCCTTTGGCCCAAAGCATCTGAGATGAAACAAAGTTACATGTGAATCAAGTTTCAAGCTGGCTCCAGAGATTTGGAATATGAGCAGAGAGGAAAGCAAGTAAGCATATACAGTGAGCTCAAGTACTAACCTTCTTATGGTAGATACAGATATACATGGTCATTTTTGATTGGCTGGTCTGTGTTTATTAATTAATTTACTTATTCATGTGACTAGCAAAACATGCATTGCTCCCTAGACCACTTTATCCTTCAAGCTTTTGTCATTTAGTCTGAATTTAAGCTGATAAATTTAAAATTATTTATTTTATGTACAACTGCATGCAAAAATGTTGGTAGCTTCTGTCCAGTTATTAAAGAGCTAACGCTAACTTATCATAACGAGTAAACATTACGTTCCTCACTTACCCTGCTGTTCCCTTACCCTTACCCTCCCATCCTCCTCATCATATTTTGCAGTTAACACACTTTTTCTGTTTATTTAGTGTGAAATGATCCTACAATGGGTCACACAGATTTCTCTGCCTCCGCCACATATCTTTCCTCTACCTCCGCTGGTTTGTTTTTAAATGTTTGCTCCGTCCTGTCTGTGAGGCGCTAACTCTGCTAGCATCAGTGCGCGCGAGAGGGAGGCAGAGTGTGTTGACTCCACTCCGCGCTCAACTAAAGTTTTAATTTTTTGTAATAATCAAATGTCTACTAAATAACAACAAAACTTTCAGTGAATAAACTGAAAAAACAACAACATACATCAAAATCTATTTAAAATGTCCTTTAATGATTTATATCTTATTTTATTAGGTACTTACATATGTTAAACTCAGCAAATAAATAATCATTATTAATTAAAATATGCAGAAATGTCATGTTTAAATTTGTTTCATGTAGAGGACTTGTTTAAAATGAGCTAAAACTAAAAACAAGAGTTAAGACTTTTCTGGTTTGGTACCAAAGTGGTGGAACAAACTTCTGTTGACCATTAGAAATAAAAATAATGACAGAAGACCCATTTCCGCAAAGACCACTCACTGGAGGACTTCTTAAGTCTTAAACGAACACAATTAAGAACATTTATCAGCACTAACAACATAACATTTTTTTTTAAACGGCAGAGTTGTAGAAGCTTGACTAGCAGATCTAGACTTAAGCCTCACTTTGCTAGTGAGTAGAGTAACTAATCTACAAAGCACCCATGTACACCACTCTGCCAAATGCCATAGATGCCATTAACTAAATCATTGCCTAAATTTTCACATGAAGCTACATTAATACTTAGTAATAAATGGAAGAAATCAATATATTATATAGTTCAAAGCTCAAAAACACTTGTAACTTTCATTACAATATGTTTGTAAGGTGCTTTCCATCCTGTCCAGTGTTATTATTTACCTGCAGAGGGCAGCGGCTGTAGGCTTTAGGGATCAGCTAGAGATTGACTCAGCGTGTAATAGTCTGTGTTAGAGTCTTAGAGGCTTACACAAATAAAAACATAAGCTGGATCCATCTGTCAGGATATTATTGTGTACAGAGATACAGTCAGGAAACACAACACAACTCAACTCTCTCTTTACACACACACACATCCAGAGTCCCAAAAAGCAAGATTTCCAGCTCAGTCGGCTTATTTAACTTTGTTTTCACCCTAGAACATCTAGATTAGGGGTGGGCAACTCAGGTCCTGGAGGGCAGGTGTCCCACACAGAGGGCAGCTCCCCTGCTCGTACACACTTGGTTCAACTCACCTGTTAGTAGTCAGGTTTAGTGAGTGTGTTCGAGAAGGGGAACTACCAAACTGTGTTTGTACCATTCTAAATGTCCTGACTTACTTTACGCAGCTCTGCGCTGAAGATGAGCAAGTTTGTATAAAAGAGTTGCACTAAAGCTGCACAGGAGCCCATTCAACTGTCAGGAGTGCACCTTAGTGTCTGACCAGTCACACAGACATCAGTGAGTGGCAGCTCTCCATGCTATAAATTCTCTGGCTATGCCTAATCTGTACCAGGGCGGGTTAACTTCAGGATAGTGACTTTTTTTTGGTTACAGTGATAAGGGGGGTTGGAGGGGGTATAGTTCCCATGGCAACCCACAGACTCCCACATGACACTTTAGAGTTGTTATAGCAACCAGAAGTGGCTGTGATTGATTGCGATTAAGTCATCTCTCATGAAACTTCTTGCACTATACATTATATACAATAAGGATTAAGCCTAATCTTCCTCTCAGTGGTGAATCTCCATTGGAAAGCTGTGTAGTGCAGGCCATGGATTAATCCCTATCACTGTAAGGTGTAGAAAGCTAGATAGCCTGGAATAGCCAAGGACTAATTACATGCAATGCTGTAGATGATAATAGTACTAGAAACCTTTATGAGGGGGCAACTCGAGTTCTGGAGGGCCAGCGTACGGCACTGTTTGCCAATTTCCATTTAATAGACAGTCTTATGGGGGAAGAGGAACTTTGCTGTGCTGGACACTGGCCATCCAGAACTGGAGTTTCCCACTCCTCAATTTTTGAAGACCTAACTGTATGTCACTGGTAGAGAAAGTTGTAGGAACCAACCAAAAACCAAGTCAACCACCATTGTATTTGTTAGGCTTTTAAAGCTGAAACTTGGTCAGGGACTGAGAGAGAGGCGGATGCTCAGAACCTTAGAAGTGAACCAGAAGCTGCCTGTGGAGAACAAAGAATGGCTCTCAAAACTTAGAGATTTCTTAGTAAAGAAATGATATACTGCATATAATATAATAATATAATAGCAAACCCTGACATAGCTTTGAGTAGCCTTCATCTGTTGCATATCCACTTGTTGAAATTAATGCAATACTCCAGCATATTACCACCAAATCTCTATCTTCTATCTCCTACATCTTGATTCCACAGTTTAATACCCTGAGCAAACATTTTTGCTACATTTTCTGGTACATAGAAAGGAACAAAAGCCCATTGGCTCAAAAACACACTTGCATACTTGAGCAGATGTTTTGGCAGCAGTTTTCTGGAGAAAAATCTTTGGCATTTTATTTGCAGTACTTTTCAGGTAATAATTACTAGCAACAAATTAAAGGAACACTCTGTCAGTTTCTGGCAGAAAAGCCCAATGACTCCAAACAGACTCCATACATTGTCAGCAGTTCAATTATAGCCATTTTGTTTACTATCCAAAACCATGTGTTATGATAAAATAGTGGTAAATCTGAAAATAAATTGTTCTGAGGACACTTCTGCCTTCTGTAACTCTCTGCATGTAGCTATTTATCATAAATGCATTTCCAAAAATATATTATGGACCAATAAAAAATACTGTAAAACAATATTTCATACAGTTTTTAATGCAGTAACTTATCTTGAGAAAGCTCTTAGAGGCATTAAAGTCTTAAGACATCTGGTTCCATTCACCACCACTGTGTACAATTCTGCCTTGATAATTCTGACTCTAAAACAAAGCATTTCATAGTGAACCTTTCTAAACCATAACCATTTAATTAGAAAGAAATTTTTAAAAATTGGTAGCATTCCCCTTCAGTACACTAGATGCTATATATATATAATAGAAAGCAAACTGGTTTTAAAATGTTTTAGATTATGTAAAAGTTCATGTCACATGTCATTTCACACTATTCCAGTAGCACAAACAGCCCTGAACAGCAGAAATAGCCCTGTCTGAAGCTCATTCAAACAAGCAACAAAGCAAAGCACTTTTGAGAATTTTATTCATTATGAACATTATGAACCTGTTATGCACCAATAGCATATACCACAAAACACAAGGGATTACCTGTATTGGATTAAAACATGCTGTGACACTAAATCTGGTTTGAATAGTTTGGAAAATTGAGGCTGTCACTCAAACTTTTGCCTAATCAGATCACTATCCCATTGACCTTGCAGCTAAAAAGTAATGGCGCTTGACTGAGTATATATTTATGATATTCTTGCCCTTAAGTAATTCATGCATATAGTAGCTTTAAAAAAATATTTTAAAAAGCCTAAGAATATACAGCCTAAAATAACTGCCTTTAGAAACTGCACATAAATGAAATGGTGGTTTAAAAAAAAACAGAATACATACATTTAGAAATTATTTTAATCTTAAATACTTATAAACTTGTATAAACTCTTGGATCTTGCTATTACCACTAACAATAGTAACAGCATGGTGGGAATGATTTTTCACTGAAACTGTGTGGACCGTGTTCATTGTAAACACTAATCATGTCGTGAACACACCCCATCACACAAAGTGCAACACAACAAAACGTGACCTCTGCATTTAACCCATCCACACGTGGAGCAACAGACGACTATCCACAGTGCCAGGGGACACAGTAGCAGGACTGTATTTTGCTCAGTGATGCCTCTGTGGTGCCTGGGCTGGGAGCTGAACCTGCCACCACTGCCAACAACACAATACCACATTTGTGTTTGTAAAAATACAATATTTATTATTAATTATGTAAATGTGATGATAAGCTATTGTCAAGTCAAGTCAAATTTATTTATACAGCGCTTTTTACAACTGACGTTGTCACAAAGCAGCTTTACAGAGTTTAGCAGCTATTGCTGTTTAGGGTTTGGTGATATGGTCTATAAATAATATTAAAATATTTTAGCATATATAGCAAAATATATTTCAATATTTTGTCATGTCCTCTAAAACTCTCCATTATTGCTTGATTGAACCCTTTGATGTTCACAATCACACCATTCTAAGAGATGATTATATCATAAATATTGATGTTTTTATTTATTAGTGGTTTCTATTGAAATATTTTATACCTGAATGCAAAAAAAAAGTGGGAACAGCAAGCACCAAGTTACACTGAACAAAGGAGTATTTATTCAGCTCATTGTCATTGTAGCACCTTAATAAAATTACACCACCATTTGTGGTATAACCATTTACATATTGAATATATTTGATGCTATCGTCCAGCCCTATGGTCATTAAAACAAATAACAACAGTAAACAGCAGTCCAGCATAGAGAATGTAAATCAATTGCAAATGTAGTTTCATGTAAATGTAATTAAATGTAACGGTCCATTATTCATTATTATCAAGCTTGTAAGAATGAATGTGTTTGGCCTGATGAGTGTTCTGTACCTGCCCTTGGTGCATTATGTCTCCATAAGTCATGGTGCATGTGGGTGGAATTACAGATGAGACCCACACTCTGCACTCAGCTGTCTCGGGCGCTTGTACAAGGTTTGTGTTGTTTCTGAAAGCATGAAATGTGACAATGACCACTGCTTTATATCTCGTGGATCTGACGCCCACCTTGCTTTCATGCTTTCATGTGGCTGATTTCCACCACAGACACTGAGAGACATTCAGCAAACATGAAAGTGGTCTGTCTAAATGTGTCCACCTGTGGGAACAGCATCTCAGAAGCGTCGCCTGTAACTCTCTATGCAAATTAAGGGTGTGTGGTTAAAGCGCACAAAAAGATGGGGTATATTTTCCCATGGCAACTCGCAGACTACCAAATGACACTTGGGGTTGGTATGGCAACCAGAAGGAGCTGTGATTGGTTGGCTTTTGAATATTCCTTAGTCATTCCATGTGCTGAAAGGACATATATGAGAAATATAATTTGATTAAATATGAATCTATTCAAATCAAATGCCAAAGACTATTCTGTAGAAAACACCATATTAACTATTCATACATATGATTTTTTTATTGAAGGGCCTGTTTAATACAAAATCAACTTTTACTTAAAAGTTTTTAAACTAAAAGACTTGGTGGGCAGTGGTGGCCTAGTGGTTAGAGCCTTGCCCTTGGGATTTGAAGGTCATAGGTCCTAGCCCTGGCACCACTGAGGTGCAGTGGCAAATTCTGGCCCAGAAAGTAAAAATCTGTTGTTGTAGAGTCCGAAAAGTTAGGATTTTTACTTTCTGCACCAGAATTTGCCATCCCTGCTACTGAGGTACTCTTGAGCAAGGTACCGTCCCACTACTCGGCCCACGGGTGCTGTCGCAGACCTTGCTACATCACAGTACCTCAGCAGGGCAGCTAACATCATCCAGGACCCCTCCCACCCTGGCCATCACCTTTTTGAACAACTGCCTTCTGCCAGACCTTCAGATCCACCAGATCACAAACCTCCAGATACAGAGACAGTTTTTCTCCTACAGCCAACAGCACATTAAACAACCAATAATCTGAAACCGTGCTCACTATCTCACACACCCCGTTCTACCTCATGCACCTATTCACTTTATGCTGTTACATTATGCTGCTGCATTATGCACCAAGCACCTTATACATATTACAGCCAGTATTATATAACATTCTATTAATTGAACTTTAGCATTACACTTTAATCATAATTTCAGTAGTATACACCAACCGCTGCTATTCTCACTTATTTATTTTTATCTTAACATGCAATCATACACGCTGCTACATAATCCTACATATGTGTATTGTTTGTTTGTTTATTGTATTGTTTGTCTAGTATTGCATTATCACTTTGGAGTGCATATCGCCTACTTGTCTTGCATGCATACACAGTAGAGCGCCAACCGATTTCGTTGCATGTTGAATGCAATGACAATAAAGGCTTTCTGACTTCTGACATTTACTTGTGGTGCACTTTGTGTGAGTGTGTTCACTGTGAACAATAGTCACCTTCACTTACATGAAAACCCAGTTTAATTTGCAACACATAAACATTCTCATACATCTGCCTATTCAAAAGCTATAAAGGTGATTTCTGAGCTCAGACAAAGGTACAATACCCACCCAATCAGAACAAAGCTAATTTGCATATATATTTTTAAAAGCACAGTAACAAAACAGCTAAGCATTCAGATGCCACCTTTCAAATCTGAAGTGATCATTTTTAATATTGTAATAAGGATTCCCAGCATTTACATCTTTAATAATACATACTTGACCTTCTGCGTTGAAAATGAGCTGAAAACAAAATCAGAAGAAGTTTGATGGTCGGTACACCGCACGTCTTCTGCTTCTTCACAAAGCACATACACACTCACACATGCACACAAACACTCCACTTACGCCTACAGACCTCTTAACACGCGGATGTAATTGTTTTTATTTTGGGTCGGTAATTGTGCTTATTTAATTAACACTGGCCATTTGTTCCACTCAACACAGCAGACCAGCAGCCACATTTGCAGCACATTGGACAGAGTGAACAAACCGTTCCCCAGGCACAGATTAAGAGTTGTTGTTGGACAACAGCAGATCAGCATTAACTGCAGTTTAGCCGCAGACAAAACACAGAGCTCAGAATGCCTGTGAAAAAACGAAAAGTCTTCTTCATTTCACTGAGGAATGAGACATTAAACTGTTCTTCGATCTCTCCCCTCCCTCTCTCTCTGTCTCTCTTTCTCTTGCCCTCTCCTCCCCTCCCTGGAAGCTGTGTAATGTAATTAGTGAAATATTCCTGCTCTAATCAGATTAGTGCTCTGGGGTACTGCCTTTATTGACAGCCTCCTGCCTGCAGGCTCAGAAAACCACTGACAGGAGACACAGTACAATGTGTGTGTGTGTGTCTTTGTCTTTGTGTGTGTGTGTGTGTCTGTGTGTGTGTCTTTGTCTGTGTGTGTGTGTGTCTGTGTGTGTATCTGTGTGTGTGTGTGTGTCTGTGTATCTGTGTGTGTATCTGTGTGTGTGTGTGCGTGTGTGCGTGTGTGCGTGTGTGTGTGTGTGTGTGTGTGTGTGTGCTCAGCATATATACATCAGTACAGAATAAATAGTATAAAAATTCCATAAAACAGACATGGTCCCCATTCATTAGTGTTCATTATTTTAGTTCATTTATCAATATATTTGGTGAGTGATCAGCTCTCTTTAAAAACATTGCTTCCCACAATGGAAAAAAGAAAAAATCCCAACCCCCCACCATCAACAAAATGAAAACAACCACAACGGTTGATCATTAACTCTGTTGGTTTCATTTGCATTCAGCCTTGACTTTGACTTTAACCTATTTGGACTCAGTCTTGACTTAAACTCAATCTTCACTCAGGTTCAAAGCTTGGACTTGGTCTTGACTTGAACTTGCACATCTTTAGGCTCAATCTTCACTTGAACTCAAACCCCTTTCAATTATTGTAGTGATCACCTGCTGAGCTCTAAATTCCATGCTTTTCTGTTTCACAAAACCGCACTTTGCTTATCATATGAGGGAGTGTTCATACATTCAGACCCTTTCATTAGTAAGAGCTTATTATTGATTTGTTTCATCAGAGTAATGACTGCAGAGTGACACATTCTTGTGCAAAATCAAAGAGTTTTCTGCCCTTGTGTTCTTTACATATCAAGATGAATTAGACAGCAGTGAGTAATTACATAATTAAAAGAGAAGAATTAATTAAAAGCCTGCACAAGTCACTTTTTCATCTCAGACTTTACACAGCTGTCAGCACAAAACTAGGACTGTCACCATCTGCAATTAGTAATTGAGTAATCTGGTGATTGTCTGGTGATTAAATGAGTAATCATTTAACAACAAACACATTTTAGAATGGTGGCCATTTACAAAAAAGTTATTTAAGTTCATTTCTGAGTGTTTAGGCTGTTTCATTGGTCCATTCATCATTATATATTTGAAAAAATGTAAAGGACGCTTGTTTGAATTGTGCAGGTTCTCCACATTGCACATCACAGCCATTTGTTCACTGATGTAGGTTCTAGCAAGTGGCTGGAATTGGAGAAGACTAAATTGGAAGAAAATTAAAAAAAACTGTAGATGGAAGGTTTTGTTCCAACTGACATATTTAGTTAAATCATTTTGTTGTGATCCTGCTCTTACGTATTTATATAGTTGGATGTTGTGTAGTAGTGCTGTGCACTGTACATTCAATGCCATATGCTTGCTTTTGTTTTACAATTACAGACTATGCACTATGCATGGTAAACATGTGCATATGTATAATAGCAATGAAGCAGATGGAATTGAATTAGATTGGAACAAATTATGTACCTTCAACTTGTGTAAAGTGTAGTCTCTTGCAACTTGCGTGAATTAAAAAGCTCTTACTCTGGATTATGGTTTAATCCAACCTGCTCTCAGACCTGTCACACTGGCCTGATTAATTCACTTCCTGTGACCTGTACTACAGAACCAAGGTCATCTCAGTTTCAGCATATAGTGGAGTGTGCTTGTAATGTCTGTAATGACCCAGTTCACAATAATGATATTTGATCAAAATGCATAAAAGCACATCTACTGTGAGATTGTTTGAGATTACAATTGAAATTACAATGTAGATAATATTCTGATGTATAATGCCCATGTTCCTAAATCTTCATATGGCCATAATTGATGTTTTTGGGTCCACAGCTGATTTACAACTAGCCTCCCCAGTGGAATTAGCATCATAATAGGCCTGATGACCCAAAACCCTGCAATTACAAGGACAAGTTCCTAACCACTAGGCTACCAGTGCCCATAGGAAATGGACATCTAAATCCTCTAAAGCTCACCTAAAAGAATAGTTACAGATGCACTGTTTGGACACCCAATGGGAGCAACCTTGGCCTAATGGTTGGAGAAGCAGGCTTGTGACTGGAGGGTCACTACCTCATTCCCTGGGACCAACAGGGAAAATCTGGGCATAGTAAGTGAGTATGCAGCAGCTTCCTTCTCCCATATTCATCGCAGAAATGCCCTTGGGCAAGTGACCTTAAGCTTCTAGCAGCCTCTTGGGTGCAGGTGTGCAGCTTACTGCACTCCTGGTGTGTATGTTCACAGGCATCATGGATGGGTTAAATGCAGATGACAAATTTACTGATTTTAGTATATGAATGCCACATATCTTGAATAAAATTAATAGGACATGTTTTGGTCTAAAATATTTTAAAATCCATTCATGGAGGACAGGTGCATGCAGGCTGTTTTAATGCAAAACAGCAGTTACTGGTTAAACCATGTAGTTTAGCTGTAAGTGTCACGGTTTGCAACTGGTAATGGGCAGAAACATTGCAACATGTATTGAACATCTAAAGAAATGTAGACAGTAAATTAAGCACACGTTCATTCTTTTCAGATTATAACAGACATATAACAGTTATGCTGTTGAGCTAAAAACCGAATAACTAATGTGTAACACTGTGTTTTGTGAGTGGTGGAAGGGCAACACCTTTACTGCATTAGTTTCTCCCTGTGTTTTTTTCTTTTTCAGAAATTGAATCCCTGTTCATGGTCATGTAGATGGTTACACATGGTTAAATCACACAGATCGCGAACACAGCTTATAGACAAAAAAATATTGGTAAAAACCCCAGGATCTGAAAATATGTATACCGTATACATAATATTATAATATTATAAAAATAAAATTTTAATTTTAATTATTTTAAAAATGATTCTGACGACCAGGCGTTTATTAGAGACAGGCGTTTGTTGGAGACAGGCTATTATTCTCCTCACAGACGGAACGATGGTGGTATTTAAAATATCACGC
>JBBIGC010169752.1:0-15672 GCA_037576955.1 Lepidarchus adonis
ATACCAGCCTAAACCAGCCTAAACCAACCTGACTGTCTATACCAACCTATACCAACCTGACTGTCTATACCAACCTATACCAACCTGTCTATACCAGCCTATACCAACCTGACTGTCTATACCAACCTATACCAACCTGTCTATACCAGCCTATACCAACCTGAATGTCTATACCAACCTATACCAACCTGACTGTCTATACCAGCTTGTCTGTCTATACCAGCCTGTCTTTCTATACCGGTTTGTCATTCTGACTGTCTATATCAGCCGATCTGTTTGTACCGGCCGGCCTGTCTGTCTGTACTGGCCTGTCTGTCTATACCAGCCTGTCTGTCTTTATTCCACACAGTGCAGAAAGACTGTATATACCAGCCTGACTGTCTATACAAACCTGTCTGTTTGCACCAGCCTGGTTGTCTATACCAGTCTGTCTGTCTACACCAGCCTGTCTGTCTATATCAGCCGGTCTGTTTGTACCAGCCTGTCTGTCTATACAAGCCTGTTTGTACCAGCCTGTTTGTACCAGCCTGTCTCTACCGGGCCTGTCAGCCGTCCTGACTCACCTGTGTCCTGGGGCACATCTGTGCTGTTGGTGGCGATGCACACCTCGTCCTGTGGAAACCTGCTGCAGTTGAGCATGTCGGGCCAGGGGAATCCGAACGCCTCCATGATGGGGGTGCAGCCGTCCCGCACATCCTCGCATAGCCTCCGGCATGGGTAGATGGGGTTGTCCAGGCACACGGGGGCGAAGAGGGAGCAGAGGAAGACCTGCGTGTCTGTGTGGCATCTTTTGTGCACAAGGGGCACCCAGCTGCTGGCCTGCTGCTTCACCTCTGCCATGGTCTCATGCTCCAGCAGGTTGGGCAGCAGCATGTGGTGGTAGCCCACCGTGTAGCAGAGCCTCAGGTCCTTGGGGATGTCAATGCACTGGGGGCTCTTGCTGTAGCTGTGGCCCAGGTCCTTCCAGCTGAAGTACTCGTACTCTGACACGACCAGCATGGGCACTAGGGTGACAAGCACCAGCCTCGGGGGCCAGAGGATGCCCATGGCTAAATATCTCATTATCTCCAAGCCTTCTTCCCTGCTGTCCTCCCTTCCCCTCCTCTGCTGAGCGTGTGTTCTGAAAGCAGCGGCAGCAGAAAGGGCGGCAGGGGCTCCGGCGTCTGGAGCAGCCAATGGCAGTGGAACTGGCACACACACAATTGCTCAATCAGTTT
Organism: Lepidarchus adonis; assembly: GCA_037576955.1. Taxonomy (NCBI): domain Eukaryota; kingdom Metazoa; phylum Chordata; class Actinopteri; order Characiformes; family Lepidarchidae; genus Lepidarchus; species Lepidarchus adonis. The sequence goes on from JBBIGC010169752.1 coordinate 1,218, forward strand.
GAGAATTCTCTCTCTCTCTTTCTCTCTCTCTCTCTCTTTCTCTGTTTGCAGCTGTCTCCTTTCTCTCCTCCTCTCTCCTCTTGGCAGCGAGCGGGAAAGATTTTGAGCTGCATAAAACATTATCTGTGAAAAAAAATGTGTTGCCAAGGGGACAGAGGATAAGGCAGATTCTTCCTTCTTGGAAGCAGTTCTTGTGGAAGTGAGTAGGTGAGGAAACACAACCATTGCACATTAAAGGGCCCGTATCTTATATATATTTTATTGTATTTTAGATTTAGATTCTTCAACTTGACATTGATGTGGTTTTGTGTACCATAAACAGAACCGTGGCTGTTCTCTCTCCGTGGCTGTTTCTGCTGTGGGGTTTCTATGAGTTCCTTAAGGTTTATGAGCAGCAGTTTCAGGCCAGTGGACAATCAAGCCATTAAGACCACTGCCATGTAGAGTGAAGAACATTGACTCTAGTTGTTTCATTACAATGGCACCTTACAGGGGTGGAATATATTAGGCAGCAAATAGAATAGAATAGAATAAACCTTTATTATCCCACATATGAAATATTTTGGTGTTACAGAGCTCTTGTACAAACAAAGGAAATATATAAGAAAAATACCAAACAAGTATGTTTGGTATTACTATTTGGTATTTGGTATTACAACTATATACACTCACACAAAAAAAATCGTATATACATCTTTTACCAGATCTACAGAACTATGTACAAAATATGTATAAGTATGATGCAGATGAGATGAGATAAAGACGTATAAAGTGCACAAGCACACTGTATGTGAATAGCAGCAATTAAAAACAGATGATGTGTTAAAATGAACAGTCAGTTCTTGAAGTTAATGTGCAGAAATCTGAGGCCTTTTTGAGATGGAGTAGCTCCAGAACGGAAGAAGTGTTCCAAGTCTGCAGTGGTTAGTACTTACCAACACAGCATCGCCACAGGCGTTTCTTCCAACCAGGAGAAGAAGCTGGGTTGGAATCAGAGGTGGGGTGATGGTAACAGTGGCCATGCCATTATTACATACAATGTATTGTTTGTAATGAAATGGATATAGCAAATAGATCTGGAAACGCTGGAAAATTCCTTCTTTAATGTTAACATATGTGATAACTCTAGTTATTTTATGTTGTAAAGTATACAAATATAACATACATATTGTCTCTTGCTCTAGATAAACATTTTATGTTGGTGATTTTAACACAGTCCATAGTTGGATTAATGGCGGAACCTATGCAAGAATGGGAGAAAGGGCATCAAGTTCCTACCCGGACTCTTTTTCAGAAGGGACAGAACATCGGGGTGGAACCGGAGCCGAGGCCATGGCGGAGGTTTGTGAAAGAAAAATATTCAATCAATACGTGTTTTCTGTTTTTAACAGTGGTCCCTATCGACGGTTTAAGTGTCGTATGACTTATGAATGTTAATAATGCTCGAGTAGACTTCGGATTTAGTGATCCATTCGACAGTAAACAATCGCTGTTTTGAGAGCCTGTATGCTATCTGCTTTAGCATAACCGTGACCTGTTATGTTATGTATTTACTAAAAATCACGAATAACACGTATATCGGACGTATTGTTCTTGGTGATTTATTCTGTTGTTTTACATGTCATACAGTCATATTACACTGCACTGTGGTGTTACTAGTTCGTATTTAAAGTAAATGGTTTGTTTTTACTGTTTTCCTCGGACTAAGTATTGATGATCAGTCTCTCACAAAGCTTCTTTTCTAATGTCTTACTTTACTGAGGAGCCTGAATATCGGGTGATGTTTTTCGTGTATTTCGGTAAATACCATGCGAAATGACAATAAACCTTGAATCTTGAACGTTTATCAGTCTGTAGGTGTGAAGTGTTCACCTTTTTTCTGTCGACACAGAAGGCAAAACCCTGTTCTCCAACACAACGAACTAGTAGCTCTCAGTAACGAAAAATACTAAAGCCATGATTAAAAAAAACTGTTTGTTTACAAAGTCATTTAGTGGCTTTTGTGTTCGTGTTCTTATGTATTATACTCTTTTAATCCCTGAGGGATTTTTTTTACCCATCTGTGGTGAGCACCCCCGTCCAGAGTCACCTCGTCACCCAGGAGCAGTTTGGGCATGGGCACCTAAACCTGCTGGGTTATTCAGGGAATCGATCCCTTCACTCACTTCTATAACTATTAGGCAATGGCTGCCCCAGTGGTGGTGAATGGAATATCTACAACACAGATAAAGCTATTTTATTGACTATCCAAGCACTCCAGTGAACCTACACATAGGGTTGAACAACAAGGAGTGCAAATGGCTAGTGCTGCAGTTTTGGTAATATTCTATATAATCCAACATTACTGCCATATTTTAATTGGGAATGTGTAATAATATTGTCAATGTTTTTGGTAAAAAATAATTTAAAACAATTAATCACAAATATATTTGATTAAAAATACTGCTTAAAAATTGCTATTGGGTATTTTTCTGTGTCATTCATTTCTACCAAGTGCACAACTGAAATGTAACACATGTCTTTCTAGATTAAGATGTATTTATACAATATTGACCTAAAGTTGGAAGTGGTTTAGCATAATAAATTAATTTGTCACATCACAACACTACAGGTACATCTAAAAAAATTGAATATTGTGAAAAAGTTAAATATTTATTGACATTCTTTTCAGAAAGTGAAATACATATATAGATATACATAGATTAATTACAGAGTTAATTGTCAATTCATTTTTTTATGGAATTTCGATGATTGTGTCTTCTCAGATGATAAAACCCAAAATTCACTGTCTCAGAAAATTAGAAAATTGTGAAAATGGTCACACCCTAATTAGCTAATTAACTCAAAAACACCTGCAAACCGCAGCCTTGAGAGGATTGCCAACAAAATCCATTCAAGAATTTGGGGGAGCTTCACAAGTAGTGGACTGAGGCTGGAGTCAGCGAATCACGAGCCACTCCACACACACGAATCCTAGACATGGGCTACAAATGTCACATTCCTTGTATCTCCACTCCTGAACCAGAGACATCAGAAGCGTCTTACCTGGACTAAGGAGAAAAAGCTCGGGACTGTTGCTCACTGTCCAAAGTTCTCTTTTCAGAGGAATGTAAATGTTGGAAATGAACATTTAGAGAGGGGAGAAGCACAGAATACATGTTTCTTGAAGTCCAGTGTGAAGTTTCCACAGTCAGTGATGATTTGGGGCCATGTCATCTTCTGGTGTTGGTCACTGTGTGTTCTGAATTCTACAGTCAATGCAGCATCTACCAGGAAATCTTTGAGCACTCCATGCCTACTTCTGCTGACAGGTTTTATGGAGATGCTGATTTCATCTTCCAGCATGACTTGGCACTTGCCCACTCTGCCAAAGGTACCAAAAGCTGGTTCAACCACCAGGGTGTTACTGTGCTTGATTGGCAGCAAACTCACCTGACCTGAACCCCATAGAGAATCTAGGGAGTATTGTCAAGAGGAAGATGAGACACCAGACCCAACAATGCAGACGTCCTGAAGGCTGAGATTAAACCAACCTGGGCTTCCATTCCACCTCAGCAGAGCCACAGGCTGATCTCTTCCATGCCACAACACATTGATGCAGTAATTCATACGAATAGAGGAACAACCATTATTGAGTGAATAGAAATGAACATGCTTTTCAGAAGCCTGACATTTTTGTTTAAAATATATTTTTTTTATTGATCTTATGTGATATTCTAATTTTCTGAGACTGTGAATTTTGGGTTTTGTTATCTGAAAGTTATAATCATCAAAATTCCAAAAAATAAAGACTTGACACATTTCACTGTGTAATGAATATATATAATATCTGTCACTTTCTTAAAGGAATGTCAAGAAATATTGAACTTTTTCACGATATTCTTTTTTTCCTTCCTTTTAGATGTACCTGTATTACAGATTTTCTTTCACACCTCAATGCCTGAATTCAAGATTCAAGAGGTTTTTTTCAATACAGCCGTATACACAGTACACAGTGTATTGAAATAGCGTTTCACACAGCCCCCCACACTGGTGCATTTGAAAAGAAAGATTAAAATATAACAAAAAAACAAAATACTCAAAAGCAACTATACATATATTTTAAAACGAAAAGGAGATGTAAAGAAAATAAATTATATATAATATATATATATATATATAATGTGTGTGTGTGTGTGTATGTATGTATGTATTACAAACACACACAAAGGCAAGATGAGCTGCAGCAAATGGAGCTGCAAAACAGTGCGTGTGTGTGTGTTCAGCAGTCCTTGGGTGATGGCAGTGAGTTCAGGGGTTTTGGGTTACTTACCTTTACACATCTAGTAACCAAAACAAGTATGTATTTATAGTTGATGTAAACATTGTGCTATTACACACACTCGTACTATCTTCTTGATAAAAAAAAAAACCCAAAACTTCAAACTATGAGAGGCTACTTGATGGGGAATGCATCATGTTCACCACAGCAAGTTGTTGTCTTTTTAGTTTCCTCAACATGCTCGCCACTGAGATGAGGCCTCAGTCGATGGTTGAAGATGATGGCTAAAATGATCCGCACCTTGAACCCTGGTTACACTCTGCTTTGTTATTATAACGGCAACGTGTTTGTGCACTTTCTAAAGATTTTAGTTCTGTTTTTGAATAAAAGGTTGGAAACTAATGCTTTTCTTTTTCCGTTTATCAGATTCATCGATTAATCAAAAAAATAATCAACAGATTAATCGATTTATTAAAATAATCGTTAGTTGCAGCCCTAAAGTCAATAAACAGCATTCCGACATATGTCTTTTTTTTCTCTTTTTTTTTTATCCAGGTGGGATGGTCTGAATGGTCACAAAGCGCATGTGGCAGGGAATTCAGACTTGTTTGGAATTTGCTAAAAACAATTTAAATTTCCCTAGAAAAAAAAAATTTCCCTGGAGGAGCTCTGCACTACAGAAAATTATTAATTACAGAATTTAGGTCTGTAATCAGACTAAAAATATGAAGCAAGTAATAAGAGAAAATGATTTCCAGTTTGTACCCGGAGAGTAGCAGACTTTCAGCTTAATATTGTTTTGAAAGCAGTTGATGCAGCAGGAGTTTTCTGTTTTTACTGAACTTCTACAAGCCCAAACAGATGAGCAGTGGTTATGTTCTTGTGATCTGAAGGTCACAGGTTCACGTTCCAGCCCGGGTTCCACTAAGGACCCCTTGAGCATGGTACTGTCCCACTGCACTGCTCCCTGGTTGCTGGTAATGGCTTCAGTGCTCCACGTGTTGATGGGTTAAAGGTCACTGTGGTGCACTTTGTGTGATGGGGCGAGTTCACAATGACGCTTTGTTTGTGAAAATGATAAACATTGGCGTTAGAAGCTCAACACTTTAGACCCTTTGTGTTGTAACAGAATCCAGCGTCGTCTTAAAGACTTTAATGAATTTTGAATGATGCTGAAGTGTTTACAGAATTGTCAGGAGAGAAGCACAGCAGGAGACAAAAGTCTGAGATACAAAGAAAATCTGGGATTTTTAGCTGTACATAATGTTCCTGCAGAGCTCAGTAAAATGCAGTTACCAGATTGGGAAATACAGGGTTTACTGCACTATTAACCCCATATCCCACATACACACAAACACTGCACTATTAACCACACACACATACTGCGCTCCTAACCCCCATCTCACCCACGAATCCACATGAACATCTCAGCAATAACGGCACAAACCCGCCTCTCTCTCTGTCCCCTCACCTCGTCACGCTTGTGTATTACTGTAAAGCATTTAGTAGACATTCTACTACTGTATACAACAGTAAGTACATGCAATAAATAAATGCCATGAATTTGAGTATGAGTATGAGGACCCTCTGTAGATGCAGCTCCCGTTTAAACTGGAGCCAGTTTCCTCCCTTTCACTGAAGTGTGTTCAAATGACTCTCGGGTGAAGCTGATCGACTCATGGGAGGCTTCTGTAGTTTTAGTTGTGCTGTTATTAAAGCTAAAATGTATGTATACATTTATATGCTTGGTCATTTTAAAAACATTAATGCTGAAAAGACTTCTGGTCCTGCCCTGAAAAGTGTTGAGTTGTTTTGTTTTTTTTGACTGGTTCTCTTTAACAGACGCACAGCTTGCAGGACCTGCGACAGCAAGCAGCAGTTGCTTCCAAGGTGTTCGTCCAGCGGGACTATACTTCTGGCACCATCTGCAAATTCCAGACCAAGTTTCCATCCGAGCTTGAGACCAGGGTGAGATCAGCAGAGCCACACTGATTTGTGACAGGAATGCAGAATCATTTCTAATGTATATGTTTTAAATTCAGAAAGGCTTTAAAACACAATTGTGATTCATTCTTACAGATTGAAAAGCCGCAGTTTGAGGAGACCATACAGACACTGAATAATCTGTACGCAGAGGCAGAGAAGCTGGGGGGCAAGTCGTATTTGGAGGGTTGTCTGGCATGTCTCACTGCGTACACCATCTTCCTCTGTATGGAGACACACTACGAAAAAGTACGTCTGCATCTTGCACTGTACTGTCACTGCAACATGGGGATGTATTAGTCACTGATTTTCATGCATGTAGGTCTTCTGATATCAAATTTAGTTTAAGAAAAAATAAAATTTATTCCTGTGCTGAGCGCAACACAGATGGAAACAGAAGCAGAAACAGAATTTAAACAACCCTAATGCAGCTATTTAAAGGGAAAAAAACATTTAAATATACCCAATATATTAAAACAGACAATGATGCAATGCAATTGAAAATAATAGTAATGTAATTGCTGACAGTGGCGTGGGGTAGGTGACCAATAAAAATGTGTACCAGGTCATGCTTTGCAGTTTTTACAGCCAAGCTGTAAAAGTATGTATTATACACATACTTTCAGTAATTAGCTGAGTAATGTAAATGAGTATTGTGTTTATTGAAATCTAGTTTTTTACAGTAGCTTTGAACATGATGAGTGGATTTAGGATCCAGAGCCTGAGTGGGAGCTGGGAAAAACTTTAATGATAATTATCATTTTATTTATAAGGCACTTTACATAGAAATCTGTGCTACATACAAATATTACACATTTCTCCTCGATATAAATACACATTGTTGATATAACATCCATAGAACTCATCTGTATTTTGATGTGCAACCGTCAGTATCAACATTAATCACAAAAATAACATTGTAAACATTGATTAATGTAATAAATATTGTCCAAATATAGTTTTTAATATATCTTTTTGTTCCATCTTAACCGAGGATGGAAAAATACATAACATCAGAAAATTTCTAAACTTTTCCCCTCTAACTGCTCAGTATAAGCTCTTGCTTAGATATGGATGAAATACCGCCCCCTCTGGTAGTAAATCTGTTACGACCCCAGCTTGTTTGCTGGAGGTGAGGCTGAAGTTAATGAGTGTTAAAGGAATCTGCAGTTTTTCTGATCCTGGGCCCAAAGTGAGGTTTCAGCATCTGTTTCTCCTCAGTCTGAGTGGTTTTGAAGTCAAAGGTTTTAAAGGTCTCCGTAAGCTCAAGCATAAACCGCGCTGCTTCTCAACACCAGTTTAGTCCTTCACCATGCTGCTCTTCTCTCAACTCAGGTGTGTGTATACTTTGTCTTACCCAAACTTACTGTCAGGCAAGAAAAGCCACGCTGCAAAAAAGCCAATCACAAAATACAGATCAATTACACAAGGCAACAAAAAAATATTGTCTAATATGATGATGCCACACCCACGTTTTCTAAAGATATGATATTCCACTGTAGATCAGTCTCTGCAGCTATCTCTCCCACTCTGACTTCCTTTGCCATCTACATGGAGAACTACCAGGTCTGACGCCACCTTATGGACTAAAGAAGCATGGCTATTAGTGTATGTTTATCAAAATATTTTTTTTTAAAAAGATTTATTATTACATCAATATTGATATTTTGCACAGTTATATAGTTAGCAATACTGTATTGACTTCCTCTCCCATCACTATTAATAATCTAATAAAGATCTGCTGCTTCATTGGAGAGTGTTGATGGAGAATGAAGATGGTGAAGATCGTGTCTGTAAAACGGTGAAAAGTTTTAAATAACAATAAATAAGTTTAACTGCTGTGGAGATTTTATACAAAAACTCTGAATCTTTTCCATTGTTGAGCAAAAATCAAACAGTTGTGCCACACGCCTCCATGATCAGGAGTGAAAATTAAAACCATTTTGTAATGTTTTAGTTTAATTACACAAGGCAACACCTTTCTTTTGTGATCATGTGAGACAACGCCCCCCACAACTCTGTGTCTAATCTCAGGTTTGTGTTCAGTCTCGTCAGCTTTGTGTGTGAGGAGTAATGTGAGTTTACACTACATTCGCATCTACAATGTATCAGCACCAATGAAGGAAACTGTTTAATCTCTTCAGTGCGACGTCACATAGTTGCATCATTTTCTCATACCTGAAGCCATGGTCGAGACGCTCCATCGACTGAACATCCTGGTGAGAATGTTCTCATTGCTCCTCACTCATCTAGATGTTCTGGAAAGATCTCTAGATGGGAGCAGGAAGTGGATTTTCATCCCAGTTTCTGCTCTGAATCAGCAGCTTCTGAGCCCCTTCCTCATGTGCAGGAGGAATTATGGTCCAGAAAGTTCTGGCAGAGCTGTTCCAGAGGAGCTTGGTCTGATTCTACCAAATATCATACATCAGCTTCATCACAACTACTATACGAGCTGAGATGAGCATAAGAGCCCTACTGAAACCACAGCACAGGAAGGAGAAGATTTATTTAAAAATCCCTATATATCTTAACTAGACAAAAACTATGTTCTCAGAAAGTTGACCTACAAGCTGAGCCTTCGCCTCTGTTTCAACAGTAAAAGTTTCTCCAAATGAGTGTGTGACTTAGTTAAGGTGGAGTTTCCTCTAATGGAACGCTTGTGGAGTAATTACTTCCTTAAACTTCTGATCCCTGTTAGATACTCTGGAGGTATTGCAGCTGCAGATGATTGGTGGGGGATTCTTTCAGAGTGAAGAGAGTCTGGAGAGTGAAAAGACCTTCCTGATCTGAGATCATGTTCAACCAACCCCTTTTGCTGTGCATTTCTTAAATGATTTAGGTGCTGAAGAAGATCGCCAAGTACATCCAGGAGCAGAATGAGAAGGTGTACGGGCCTCTTGGTCTGCTCCTCACAGACCCCATCGAGAGAGGCCTTCGAGTTGTATCCTGTTCAGACTCATCTTTCATGTTCACAAATATAACATAATAGTGAGCAGGAATCTCATGATCAGCCATAATATTAAGACCACCTACTGCTGCTGAAACAGCTCTGTCTGTGCTGCACTGTGTGTCTGACTCCTTTCCATCAGAGCAGCATTAACATTCTGTACCTTGCTCAAGGGTTCCTCAGTGGTGTCCGGGCTGGGACTTTAACCTGCAACCTTCTGATCCCAGGGGCAAAGTCCTAACCACTAGGCCTCCACTGCCCCACTTAATGTTATGGCTGATTGCTATACATCTGTGGACAAAATATTATTTTTTCCAAAGGCTTTTGTTATTAACAGCAGTTTACACAGAGATCTGCTGTGCTTCATCAATATGTGTAAACTGTATCAGGTGTTTTCCTTAACTTGACTTTCTAAAGGTGGAGATCACGATTTTTGAGGACAGAAGCATTGGATCCAGATAAAACACACCAAAGGTAAAAACTGATCCACATATAGTTTTGCCTCAGAATATTTATACAGACAGACTTACCACTTTATTAGGAATTCCTGTCATGCTTTTACACACTGGCCACTAACACTTACCTTGTAGCACCACGGGACATCACTGGGTGTCCAGATCTTATTTCGCTTAGTAGCGGTCTGGCTGTGTGTGGGTGTGGGCACTATTCAGGTTTCTTCCACAAGTTCTGGTTCCATATCTAGAACATTTTCTGCAATTTTCCATCAATTAACAACTGCTAGTGCTAAAGTGCTGCCACGGCTCCACAGAATTGCTGAAGTTGAAGCTGAGATTGTCCACCGTCCTGCTTTAAAAACCCAGCGGTAGCAATGGTGGCAGCGTCTGTGGATGAGTTCTACTGTTATTTGGGCAAAGAACTCAAAACCCACACCTCCTCATCGCGAGGAACGTACTGGGGTGTGCCATTGGAAGCTGAAGAACATTCAGATGCAGTAACGAACGTTTAGAAACCCAAACCTCTGCCATAAGACGTTTGTGTCTTAAATCTTTACATTGTGTGAGTGATTGTGAACACACACCATCACACAATGAAGCGTGACCTTTGACCTCATTCACCCTTTCAACAGCACCCGGGGAGTGTTGTAGTGGGACGGTACTTTACTCAAGGGTTCCTCAGTGGAACCTGGGCTGGGGCTTGAACTCTAGGTCACCAAGCACCCAGGCAGAAGTGTTTGCCAGCAAGGCGGAGTTACAAGAGAGGGGTTTCAGATAAAGTGGCCGGGTATGAACAGTATGTATGATTTATGATTAACAGTATATGATTTTACATTTTGTTTCTGCAGGAGAATGTATTGGACATTAATCACTGACCTGCTGGATTAAGAACCGGGTCCCTTTACCGCGTCCTCGTCGCTGCCTGTCTGCTCCCGCTTCACTTGATTCTACAATTCTTCCTCCATCCTTCCCCTCCTCCCCAGGAGAACAGCAAATGCTGTGTTGTTCGAATGCCTATAATGATCAAGCGCTTGATCATTATAAGCCACCATGTTTTGTATGTATACTGTCTTACTTAATGGAAATAATTTTTAAAGCTGTTATATTGTGCCACGCGTTTTATATTCTGAGATGTTTTCCTTCCGAATCCTTTAAACTCTTGCTTGTCTGTATATACTTGTCCTTTGAATGAGTACCAGGTAGCGTTCAGTGCTGATTGGCCGGTGTGCCCGTCCGAACGATGACGTTTGGGTTGAATAGTTGAAGGTGGCCGTGTTGTCAGTGATTTTGATATAACGTGCATTTTAATGCCTGATCAGCCATGATGGTTCCATTCCTCCCGATGACTTTCCTCAGCCTACGTGACCATTTTCAGTAAAAACACTACGGTCCCGGACTCTCTGCTGAAAATGTGTGCGCAGATTTCAGAGATTCTCTGAGTTTAAGAAGGATTGGCTGATTAATCCGCTCTCCTTGCCCTCTTTCCATCAGTACTGACCATAAAAAACTTTTAAAACAATGGTTCCATCTAGTATTGCATCTTATTGGATTTGAACGGTGTTGTTTATACATTATGTTGTATCATAAACTAGAACAGTCTTTTCTTGGAAATCTCTGGACATTTATTTAAGGATATGTATCTTAATAAATGAATTTTCCTCCAGTTTGTAGTGTGGTGTGTTCATTTATAATGAATTTTGGGTCAAAGCAGATGGGACAAATGAGGACTAATGTGTGATTTATACCCATTGGGTATACATTTTTGTAAACTTTGTTTTATTGTTTCTGATTTGAAATAAAATATGTAAACGAATTAGGACAATCCTTCAAAATGTGTAAACCCCTTTAGGCCCAAATTCACTTCATGTCAAATTTTTGTTGACAAAAAATACCATAATACTTCTACTAATAAATTCAGCCATCATTTGAACTGCTTTCAGGTGGTAGGGGAATCTGGAACGGATCCCAGCTGACTACAAGTACAGGCAGGGTTCACCTTGGACAGATAGACATTCTCGTACACATGGGTAATGTAGAACCTAAACCATGAGCCTTTGGACTGTGGGGGGGGGGACCCAGGGAAACCCCCACAAACACAGCGAGAACTTGTAACTCTCAGACAGCTGTGGCCGACCTGGGGCTAGAACCCACGACCTTCTTAATGTGGGGTGACAGCGCCACACTAATAATATCTTTTTTAAAGGATGTGATTCTGTGTGATTCTACATCCTTTATGTTTTGCTTTGTTTGTTTATTAGCCGCTAAAGGCCATTGCAATGAACAAAGCTGCAATTCCGCCTCCAAACGCTTGGCTCCGCTGTAATCCCTCCCTACCGTTTCTAGGTTCGTTACATTCAAATTAAATGCTGCTTGAGCTGTATTTATTTGACGTTCCGACAATTTTCTCTGTATTTTAAATTCTTCCGTTTTTGGTGCGCTCTTTGTTTAAGGTATGGGAAAGGCGCTGCTCCAAAACAAAAGTATTTTGATGTAAACTAGGGCGGGCCGTTTGTCTTGCTAAGAATGCTAAGTTAGCTCTGCTTGCTAAAGGATGTAACTTTTATCTTGAACCATTTCCCCCTTCTATTACTTCGTCAGTTAAAGCTCGTGTATTTCCTTAAGTGTTATTTAATTAAACTGCTGATTTCGGCTGTACATGCTAACTTATGCGCGAAGGTGAACTTCGACTGTTCCGTTCCACTTTAAATCTGCAGCGGCCGTCTGCAGATTGCAGAATGCGACTGCAGCCCATTTAAGGTGGAACGGAGAGTTAGAAATAGAAGCTGGCGCATGCCAGAAAGTTTATTTTTTCACCAGTGACCAATAACAACTGCTTTATTAGCCGTATAATACACTGACAAGCTAGATATTGCCAGAAAATTAGTATTATTACACTTTCAGCTGGAATTGAATGTGTGTATGTGTGTGTAGCTCATCCTCTCACCACCCTGGCGGTTCCCTGCTACGATGGCTGCTACCTCCCCAAGCAAGAAAACGAGTTCGTGCATAAAGTCCTCGAGGAGCTTGAGGCCTTTCAGCAGAGAGATGATCAAAGGTACCGAGTGACACCTGATTGACTGGTGATTGAGATAAAGCGACTCGTGAACACACACCATCACAAACAAAGTGACCTTTGACCCGTCCAGCTATCAGCAGTACCCAGGGACAGGACCTTGGTCAATAGCAAGGGTGTCAAACTCTGGTGTCCCGCACAGTTTGTTAGTTTCCCTCCTCTCACACTCTCACTTAGCCTGGTGATTAACAGGTGGGTTAAACCAGCGGAGTCTGAGGAGGAAAATCATCAAACTCTACAGGACACCTGGCCTTCCAGCAGTGGGGTTTGGTTTCTCAGTGGAACCTGCGACCAATCACAAGGGTGAGGTCCTGACCACTAGACCTCCGCCCATATCCAGGGGTGGACAGTAGTAAAAACATTTCCATTTAAAGCTCTTAACTGATGATCAGCACAGCTGTAAGACCAGCGAGCGCCAATTTATTAAAAGTTTATAGAATGAAGCAGAATAAGATGCTTCTGTTTTTATGCACCAAAACTTTGAAACACATTGAAAATAATATTTGTCAGACACAGAAAATTATTTAGGGCAGCCATAGCCTAATGGTTAGAGAGGTGGGTTTGTGACCAAAGGGCACCTAACCCCCTACTGCTCACCATGTACGTCGCTCTGGATAAGAGCGTCTGCCAAATGCTGTAAATGTAAATGTAAAAAATGTAAATTTAGACATGGTTTCTGTTATTTTTTTTCTTCCATCATCTTTCCATTGTTTTATACTGTTTATTTCCTCAGTTTCTTTTCCTATTTTATTTCCACTGTAAACTTTATTTCTGTTGTTTCTTTAATGTGCTTCTTTTACCCCTGATTTTTAAAGGTACTTTGAGGTGCATTGATATGTATTAAAATATTATTATTATTATTATTATTTATTTGTTTATTATTTCAAGTATCTGTACTTGAGAATCAGCTTTTTGGAAAACGTATGTCTTATACTCCACTATGTCTGAAAGACAAATCCTATTCTTTCGACTTTTTTGCATTTCAGCTTCTTGTTCCTCCATGCAGGGGTTTTAAGTCAGATGATGAATTGTCTTCTATGAAATGCTGTAGTCAACGTATAATTTGAGTTATTTATATTAAAATTGTAACATTTACTCTGAAATGGACTCTGAAAGGCAGCATGTGCTGGGGGAATGTGTTTCTTCTTTTTGGATCCAGTGAACAGTGAACTTCAGCTGCATTTTGGGCTTGTGGGAAATGTGACCCTCAGGCAGAGTTAACTATATGGGTAATGGGACACAGCCCCTTCAGTATAGGCAGTAGATCAGCAAGTGTTTACACTTTGTTAATTTTTTGTCTGTTGATTTGTCTTTCTCAATCAAGCGTTCTACTCTTCCCTCCTCTCCCGAGTCGACTTCGCTTTCTGATCCACAAGACGGCGGAGGAGCACCCAAACCTGAGCACGTTCTCTGTTGGGGAGGCCTGGAGCCGCAGGGTTGTCGTCTGCTACTCCCACCTCAGGTAAAAATGTAGGAAGCAACATAAGAGCAGAGATTCTGTTTAGATCTGACAGTCTGACCACAATCCAAACCTTCTCCCAAATATCGGTCAGATAAACACGTTGCACGTTGTTTCCATTTTGTGATCTACACTGTGTAACAGAAGGTCAGACCCTGTCTGAGACTAATGCTTATTTACATATATCAGCCATAACATTAAGACCACCTGCCTAATAGTGAGCAGGACTCTCATTATCAGCCATAACATTAAGACCACCTGCCTAATAGTGAGCAGG